>JAPEBW010000166.1:0-78016 GCA_027405785.1 Ophiocordyceps robertsii
AGAAAACGTATTTACTTATTAATAACGGCACCCTTCCTTTCTTCTTAGTAATACATATTATTTAAGATTAGTAGTTTATAAAGCTATATATTAGCTAATCTATGTATATTAATAAAATATATAATAAGTATAACCTTAACCCTTTTATTTAAAAAGGTCCCTTTTTCTTATTCTTAAGAAAAAAGAATATAGCTACTACGTTTAATAAAGAAATTTACTACTATTAGTTCTTTTTAAGGTTTATTAATCTTTTAGTAATTTCTATAAAACCGGATATCTTTAAAGCCTTAAATACACTCGTAGAACTTTAATTAATTCCCTCTTAGCAATATATATAGCTAGTAAAGTCTTTAATTTCCTGCTTCTATTTCTTATACTATTTTAGCATCGAAATCTCTTATATTAAAAACCTAAAGCTACTTACTTATACCGATATAGCTTTTATAAATAACTTAAAGACTAAAAAATCTAGTTAAGGATATATTATAAGCCTTTTTAGCGGACTTATTACTTAGTCTGCTAAAAAGCAATATATAGTTACTACCTCGTTTATAAAAGTAAAGAATATAGCTCTCTTTAATATAGTAAAAGAACCTATCTCGATTCTACGTCTCTTTTTTAATATCTTACTAAAACTAAATATTTTAATCCTTAAAATCTTTTATAATTATAATTAAACTATACACCTTATTACCTTAGAATTCTTAAAGATTAAAACGGCCTTCAAGTATATTAAAATCTATAACGACTAAGCTAAGTAGGAATTCCTTTAAAATGTATTTACTATTATTTTTATCACTTTTAATTAATAAGTCGTAAATAGTCTTATTAAATCTTTACTAAAATAACGCTTCCTTAAATTTCGAAAGTAGCTTTAACTTATTAATATTATAAACTTTTACCTGTCTTTTATAATCTTTAACTTAGAATAGCTATTTAAAGCTATTTAAGTTTTCCCCTTTTTAAGGCTTAACTTAAGAGGGTATATTATATCTATTCCTTAATATAGCGGTAAATACGCGATAATTAATAGTAGTAGTAATAGTAGTAGTAGTAGTAGTAGTAGTAGTAGTAGTAGTAGTAGTAGTAGTAGTAGTAGTAGTAATAGTAGTAGTAGTAGTAGTAGTAGTAGTAGTAGTAGTAGTAGTAGTAGTAGTAGTAGTAATAGTATAAGCCTCCTAAAGGCTTTTTTAAATTTTGGCCTTTTTAAGGCTTCCTTTAATTTTTTAGCTTCGTAAAAACTAAAGACTATTTACCTTTTAATATATAGACCTTTTATAAACCCTATTTTTAATCAAGACTATTTATTATTCGTTATTATTTATTAAACTATTTATTATTTCCTTACTTATTTTAATTAACTCTTTATTATATATAGCTTATTAAATAGCTTTAAAAAAATGAAATAAGAGCTTAACTACTTAGTTACCTCTTGCTCCTTTTTTTATATACAAGCTAATTCTTTTTATATAGATTACTTTTATATTTAATGTTTTAAACAAGTCTTTTTAACGTATAAAAAAACGTTATAATAATAATAGATTTTATAAATTAATATACTTTTGCTAATCTTAATAGTATTTTCATAATTTATAGTAGCGCGTACTAATCTACTTTTTTAATTATATTTAAGGCCTAGTAGTTATAATAAAAGTAAAAGCGGCTATTAAACTTTCTTAAAATAATACCGGCGTTATAGCTAATAAGTTGCTAAAGAAAATAACGTTTACTTTAAGTAGCTTATTAAAAGTCGTTAAAAGAATATAAAGCTTTATTTTTAATATATTATATAAAGGCTGTTATAGTAATAAAAGCTTTTAACTATTTGTCTTTTAAGTAAAATTAATCTTATAGTTTATACTTATTTAAAATAAGGGCTATATAAGTGCTTTTTTAGGTATAAAAAGGTTAAAATAAGCTTATAGTATTTAAGCTTAAGAATAGTTTACTAAGTTAATTAGCGCTTTTACTTAAAAAGCGCTTTTTATATTTATTTTATTATAATTACTTTTATATTTTAAACTTATTACCGCCTTTAACTATTCTTTTAAGCTTCTTTTTTATTTATACTACGCTATGAAGATTTCAGCACTTATTAGCTTAGCTTTTTAAATACTTATAATCTTCGCGGCTTTTTATAATATTAAAAGGTTTATTTAAATCCCTGCTTTTTAATACTTAATTTCGCCCCCCCCGGCGTTATAAATAACCTTATTTTTCTTTATTTATAGCCTTCTTAAGAGTTTATTATAGCTTAACCTTAATATTATATAGGTATATATTTATTTTAAATACTTATTTATCTTTATCTTTAGCACTATAAATATTTTTATTTTTAAGCGTTAATATAATTTAAAAAAAAGCTATAATTACTTTCTTATTTTATTTATAAATAGTATTTATTGCTTTATTCCTACTCTTTTAGTTCTTATAATATAATAGTTTTAGTATATATTTATAAGCGTATAAAGCCTTTTTTTCTTATTAATATTAACTTTAAATAATACTAAGTTTAAGATAAAGTGCTTTTTTTTAACTTTTAAGCTATTTACTATCTTTTTTCTTTTTTATTGCTTAACTTTACGCTAAAACCTCTTTTTTAAATTAAAACTTGTTTTAACTATCTTTTAAAATATAGCTATAGCTATATATAAAGTACACACTTTTTTTTCTTTAAAAGCGGGCGTTATTTATTATTATTTTATAAACTTATTATTTCTACGTATTAAGTCGGTTTTATTCTTTTTTAATATAAGTTATAAGACTAGTTTTACTTATTAAAGTATCGCTTTTTAAGTCTTTTAATCTTAATTCGCCCCGTATATTATCTTTTTTTAGCTTTAAAATAACTACTTAGTTTATTAAACTCTTTTTAGCTTCGCTATAATTTACGCTACCCGATTAATATATACTAAAAAGCTTTAAGTTAAAAGGTTAACTATTATAACTGCTTATTAAAGTTTAAAGCGCTTTTTAAAAATACGATTTATATATTATATAGCTATAACCTCCTTTTTGCTTTTAAAAACGTTTATTTAAAATTTTTAAGAAATACTGCGAATATTTACTTCTCGCTTTATCTTATTATATAAATAGCCGCTATAGCTTATAATTAAATATTTATATAAAGATAAAAGAAGTTAAGGTATTTAAGGAACTCTTAATAATTATAACCTTATTTTAAACTAGTATTATAATAATCTATAATAGTTTCTTATAAGCTATTGTTTTAGTAGTTATAAATTAAGTAAAAACCCTCCTTTAAGCTTAAGAAAAAGTCTTAGTTAATCTTATACTTTTTTTATATATAGTATACCTTAAGCATATAATAGCGACGTTAGCTATTAAACTTTTTTAGTACTAAAAACCGCTTTTATTAAATCTTTTTCTTTATAACTTCTTTTTTATTATAGGCATTATAGCCCTTACTATTATATTATTAAGTACTATTAAGCTACGAGTATTTATGCTTCCCTCTCTTTATATATATATTTTTATAATCTATTTTAGCTTTTTATTAAGGCTTTAAAATAGCCTATTAGCTATTAAATCTACTAATAGCTTACTTTAACTTAGTAGCTAATTTTAATAGCCCTTGTTTATAGCAAGAGGATTGCTTGCTTACTTTTTTATTAAGATATCGGCCTTTTTTAGCCTTTTTATTACCCTCGCTAAGTTTAGCCGCTTTATACTAAGTAGCTATCTTACTTATAATTAAGGAGCAAATAGGTGTAGAAGAAAGCAGGCTTGCAGCTACGAGTAAGGGGATTATAGAGATGTAAAGAGTGTGCGAAAAGGTGAAGAAATAGGTGAGATCTATGTATATAAGGTTAATAATCTATCTTAGGTAAAGGGGGGACTAAGGCTTCCTTATATAGACAATTCCTAAGCTATAAGTGACTTAAGTGATTTAGAAAAGAGCCCCCTATCTAGCGCAGTTATGCAAGGTAGGCTAATAGCTATTATTAAGTTAATATTGTATTTGTAAGCCTAGGGATTAATTCCGCAAGGAATACGAGGTGGCGTAGCGACTTGGCACGGATTATGCATATAGTCTCCACATATACCTCTTCTTAATCTGCTTATACCTTGCTTATGTATGGGTGGAATAATATAAGAAAATAGGTAGAGTATGTAGAATTATATAGCGGATATAATGTATATTTCAGCGTATTTATGTTATGTGTTATTTATGCTGTATTTAGCCTATAGGCTGCGGGAGAGTATATTTTACTCCCTTATACTTATACTATATTATTAGTAGTAAGTTTGTTTTAAAGTTAAGTAACTTAGTTTAAAAAGAGCTTAAAATATATAAAAAGCTAGTATATACTTAGCGTATTAATATATAGCTTAATAAATATTTATCTAAAGCTAAGGAAAAGTTTTATAAAACTTTATTTAAGCTATATAGGTTTTTACTTATTAGTATTGCTTAAATAACTTATACTTAGGTTACCTTTAAGCTAAGGTTAACTTAATTTAAAGTTAAGTCTTATTTAACTTTAGCTATACGTTGGCTTAACCTTAAGGTATTTATTATAACATAACTATAGCTCTTTTATAAAATAGCTTATAATAGCTATATATTCTTAATAAATTTCAACAATTATACTAATAAAACTTTAAACGTATACTAAAAAGGTTCAAAACCTTATTAATATTATTAATAACATTTTAAACTTATAATAGCTTATAATTATAAATCTTTCTTAATAGTTTTAATAAACTAAGAACGATTAAAAAAAGAATTTTATATTTACAATATTAATAAAACCTTTCCTTTTTAAGTATTTTATTATGTTGCTTTAAAGTAGTATTAAGTAAGCGTTTTAAGTAATAATAATACTTTTCTTTTATAAGCTTATAATTACTTTCCTTTTTTTTTATTTACTAACTTCTATACTATTAAAACTAACATCGTAAAAAACGTTAGCTTATAAACCTCCTTTCTTTTTCTTTACTTAATTAACTAGCTAAAAGTTATATTTATTATATTCTTCTATCACTTAGTAAGAATAATTTAAAAGCAACTTATAAGTATTATTATCTTTAATTAAGAGAATATAAATATACTTAATCTTATATATATATACTACTTTATTATTATTTTAAAAGCAGGGAAATAATTAAAAGTTATTTTAATCTTTTAAGATATACTTAAAGCCTTTAATATAGATTTTAACCTTATTATTAATAGTTAGCTTAAGTAAAGTTTTAGTCCTACTAATTTTCAGTTTAAGGTTAGCTATAAGAGTTTTCTATAAAAGGTTTATAAGTAAGTTTAATCCTCTTAAGCTTTATATTATCGCTTAAACTAAGAGTATTATATTATATACCTTTTTTTATAGCTTAAACTACTTATTAAAGTTTATAATTATTATTACTTTTTATTTTAAGCGGAGTATTAATCGCTTTATAAAAAGGTTTATTATTATAAAGCTATTATAATTTTATATTATTATTTAAGTAAGCTTTAAGTTATTAAGAAACATTGAATTTAATGTTTTAATAAGAAGGCTTAAACCTTAATAAGCAAAATATAGCTAAGATTAATAAGAATTCTAATATTAATAAAGTAAATTACTTACTTATTTATAGCAAATGTTAATAAAACTATTTTAATTTTGGCTTTAATCCTTTTATAAGTCTTAATACGTTAAATTAATATAAAAATAGTAAGATCTTTTTAATATAAAACTAAAAGTTTTAGCTTTGTAATATATTAGTCAATAAGCGTTTAACTATCTAAGTAATTGTTTTTACTTATATAACTATTAAGATACTATTTCGCCTTCTTAGTATATATATAGTAAACTTCGCTTATTTAATAATAGCTACTTTCCTTACTTTTAAAATAAAAGTTTATTAAAAAGAGTTTATATATAATAGAAACCCTATTCCGTTAAAATTCTTTAGTACTAAAAGTACTAATATCTAGTAAAGTAAATACCACTAAATATATAAGGGTAACTAATAAAGTAAATACTACTCGTTACAAGTTATAACTATTAAAGTAAATACTTATAGTTATAAGAAGTAACGATATAGCTTAATAGTTAAAGATAGCTAGTATCGGCTATAAGCAGTATAGGCTAAATACGCTTATATTTAGCTTAAGCTAGCTTTAGCTAATAATAGGATTAATATTAAATAACTTAACTAATACTTTATATTATTAACCTATACCTTATAGAAAGCTAAGGTAGGAGGCCTTCTTTTAAAACAGGATAGAATCTTATAAAAGGTTTTAAGATAAGAATATTTAGTTTTATAAGCTAGTTATAAGTAATAAAGCGTATATTACTTATAACTAATAATAAATATAGCGTAAACTATTTCTATTAGCTTAAAAAGTAGTTTAATAACCCTATAAGTTATATAAGGTGAAAGTTATAAATTAGCATATAAAAGTAAAGCCTTTTAATAGCCTTAAAAAGTATAAAAAAAAGTCTTTCTTTCTCTTTCCCTTAATTCCTTTCCTTTCCTTTTTTTTTCTTTATTAGCTATTTTTAACTTAAGAAATCCGCATAGTAAGATACCCTTACCTTATAAAGTTTAGTAGTGAGCACTAAGTCTCTTTCTCCTTTTCCGGCTAGTAAATTTAATTTAAATAAATTATATAAATTTACTTATCGTATAAGGAATAATAAGCATTCCGCAATATAAAACTAGCTTATAAGAATCTTTAAAAACTTAATAGCTCCGATAAAAAATACTTAGTATTTATATACTTAGTAAGTTCCTTAAGCTATTAAGTAGATAAAAGGTATTTATTATTATTATATCTATTTAATTATAATAAATAAAAAAAGAGATATTTACTTTTATAATATTATAGCTACCTAGGTCGCTATAAGTTAGTTTAAGATATTTAAAGCTTTCTTATCCCCTTATAAGCTTTATAAATAGTAGTTTTATTTTAAAGATTAAAGCACCTAAACCTTATACTAAAAAATTAGCTAAGCTAAAAGAATTTATTACTTTTTTTATAGGTTATTTTTAGTTTTATCTTCTTTAATAAATAAAGAAGTAATAAAGGTTATATTTATATTTAGTTGCTTATAAGGCTTGGCTTTAATATAGTTCGAACTAATTCTTAAGGACTATCTAGATAATAGTCTAAAAGATAGGAATTCTAAGATAAAGAATATTTTTAAGAATTTCGATAACTTTAAAGAAGCTTTATAAAAAACGTTCAGAATTATAAATAAGCAACGATTAGTAAAGCATAAATTAAGAAGCCTTAAGTAAGTTATATCTTTATCGGCTTACGTAGCTTAATTAAGATAGATAACATTTAAGCTAAAATAAGAAGACGATGCCTTTATAGCTACTTTTTATGAAGGTCTTAAAGAAGAAGTTAAAGACGAAATCTACCTCTTAAATAGGCTAAAGACGCTATAAAGCTATATTAGTCTTGCGGTCCGGATAGACGATAAGTAGTATAAACGCTAATAGTAAAAGAAGTACTGTTTAACTCTAAGTAAAGTTATAAAGAAAAATAATAAAAAGCGCTAATGCGAATTAAGTAACGTAATAAACTTAAATACCCTTAAAGTAAGCTTATTAAAGCCTGCTAAAAAGGCTATTTTATGCTTTAACTATATAAAGAAAGGCTATATTATAAAAGATTATATTAAGAAAAGGAATTCTTTTAAGGGAAGAAATATACCTTTTTATAAGAATAATGCCTTCTTAGCTTATAATTCGTGATATACTATACTACTACCTTTAATTAAGAATATTAAAGAAATCGACGCTAAGCTTATTATACTAACTTTTAGTCTGTTAAAGACTAATTTGCTTATAAAGGGTCTTTATAAAGAAAAACTTAATAAAGAGATAAAAATAAAAGCTAAAAGCTTAGACGATTAATAAAGGAATGCTTTTAAGACTAAAGATAATTATAAGCTAAGACCTTCTTTATAGACTATTAACGAAGATAATAAAAACGCTTTTTATTTTAATACGAACGTTAAACCTTTAAATATAGAAAAAAGCTATAATTTAAAAGACTTAAATTTTAACGAAATAAATAAAGAGCCCCTTTTTAAGAAAGAAGATAGTAATAAGCTTTGTGCTTTTTTTATAAAGTATCTTAATATAGTTATTACTATTTAGGATAAGGTATATAAGTAGCTATCTTTAACTAAATACTATAAAGACAACTACTTTATATACCTTTTAGATAAGTAAAGAAGCGGATAGTTTTTTAAATTAAGGAAGACTTTTAAAAAACCCGCTATAACGACTAAAGAACTTACTGCTAATATTAAGGTTTTTAAAGAAAACCTTACGGAGGATAACGAAGCCGATAAAGAGGAACTTATATAAGAAAATACTAATAACCGGATTAAAATCGAATACCTTTTACGCTTTAAGCAGTATAACGAAACGACTATTAAAAACCTTAAAGATAGTAACTTAGCGTTAACGAGGAAAATCGTTAAGCTAAAAGAAGATTTTTTATCTCTTTTTATATATATTACTAATTTAATTAAAGATAAAGACGATCTTAAGAAAAAGAACAATAACTAAGCCGAAAAGCTTAAAGAAGATACGGAATTCCTTAATCTAGCTATTAAAGATACGTTTAAACGATATAGCGTGTATTTCGAGACTAATTATAATCTTTGCAATAAAAATTATAATTTAGATATAGTACTAAAAGCAAAACGATTCTTAAAAGATATGCTTAAAAACTAGCTAAAAACGCAGTAAAACGAGTATAATAACCTTAAACGATATAATAAGATAATTCGTATTAAAAGAGTTTTTATTAATAATACTATAATAAAAGATTATGCTATTATTAAAGATTTAGTTTTCAAGATATTAAGAAGCTTAGTAACTTAAATAAACTAGTTTTAAGAAAAGAACTAAGATCCTTATTATTATAAATAAAATTAAGATCTACTAAGAAGTCGGTAAATAAGGCAAAAGTCTAACAAGCTTAAGAATAATAAGGCTATCTCTTAGTAAAAAGAACTTACTTATATTAAATAATAACTTTTAAAGTACGAAAATAACGCTTTTATTAAAATTAAGAAGATATCGCCTTAATATATTAATAGATTATAATGCGATAAGTAGTTATATTTTCTTTATAACGGTAAATCGTTTAAAACTACGTTATAAAAGGAAAATTAAACCTTATATACCTTTATTAGTAAAAGAATTACCTTTTAAGTATAATAATAGTAAGATTATACTAAAGACTAATTTTTTTAAGTATATATTTAGGATTTATAACTTTTAAGATTCCTTTAACGTCTTAGCTATTAGCTATAATATTATATTAAGATTACTCTTTTTATAAAAATATAATCTTATAATAAATTAAGATAAAGGCCTTTTAAGGTTTAAAGATAATACCTTAAATATTCCTCTTTATAGTTTAAAAAAGGACGACCTTAAAACAAAACCCTTAAATAATTTAAATATAGTTATACCTAACGACGACTATATAAGGAATAGTAATAATAAGAATAATAAAGCTTCTTATATAAATATAAATATTGGATTAATAGATATCGTAATAGAAAAAACGAAGTCGACTAGTACGATTAAAGGTAATACGACTACAACTAGTATAATATAAGCAAAAATAATGCTAAACCTTAATAAAAAAACTAAAAGCCTTAAAAATAATTATAAAGCTACTTATAATTTATTAAAAGAAAATCTATTAAATACCTTAAGGATATTAAGTAGCAATATCTTAAGTAAAAAGATAAGATTAAGAAGAAACGGAATAAGAGAAAGATTAAGAATAAGATATGTAAAAATAGCTTATAGTATTTAAAAGGTACTATTAACTTAAAGTACCTTAAAAAGTAAATATAGTATATAAGACGTTTAGAAGATACTATTAACTGAAAATCCCTTAAGGATCGTTATTTAAAAATACTTAAAAATATACTAAAAAGATATTTCCATATATTTACGCCGCTACTTAAAAATAGGCTACTATTATAAGATAGTCAAGATTATAAAATTAAGTTAAAAGAAGGCTTTAAGCTTAGATTCTATAAGATTTAAAGTTATTAAAAGAATATATTAACGAAAAGCTATAAAAAGGTTATATTAAAATGTTTAAACTAAAATATAAAGCTCCTATACTATTTACTCTAAAGAATTCTAAAAATAAAGAAAATTCTCGACTTTATATCGATTTTAAAGAGATAAAGAACAATATAATAAAAGACCGGACTTTATTACCTCTTATAAGCGAAATAAGAGATAGACTAGCTAATAAGTAGTAGTATACTAAGGTTAACCTTAAATCTACTTATAGCTAAATACGTATTAACAAAGGAGACGAATTTAAAATAGCCTTTAAATCGCGATACGGACTTAACGAAGTTTTAGTTATACCTTTAAGATTAACTAATATACCGGCAACCTTTTAAAAAAGAATTAATAGTATATTAAATCCTTATTTAGACCGTTTTTATATAGCTTATTAAGAAAATATTACTATATACTTTAACACGCTAAAGCAACATTATAAAGAAGTTGAAATAGTACTAAAAGCGTTAAGAAAAGCTAGTTTATATATTTTACTAGAAAGTTATAGCTTTTATATATAAAAAGTAAAATTCTTAAAGCATATAATTACTCCTTTTTATATAAAGATAGACCTTAAAAGATTTCTATAATTAAAGATTAGCTAATTCCTACGAACATTAAGGAAATTTAAAGCTTTATAGGATATATAAATTATTATAGAAAGTTTATATCGGACTTTTTTAAGATAAATATACTAATATTATTAGTATTAAAAAAGCTTAAACAGACCTTTTTATGTAAAATTTAGAAGCAGATAAAGCTTTTAAAAGAATTAAAGGATTACTTATTAAAGAACCTATATTAAATACTTATAATATAAAGAAGCTGTTAAAGTTGAAAACGGATGCTTTAAGTTTTATATTAAGCGCGTAGTTAAGATAGCGCAATAAGAATAATATTCCTAAACTTATAGCGTTTTACTTAAAAAAGTTAGTAAATATTTAGATTTATTACCCTACCTATAATAAAGAATTCTTAGCTATTATATACGCTTTTAAAGAATTTCGATATTATATTTTAAGGAATAAATATAAACTTTAAGTTTATACGGATTATAAGAATATTAGTTATTTTACTACGATATAATAATTAAATACTAGATAAATAAGATAGGCTATATTCCTTTTAGAATTTAATTATAAGATTCTTTATAAGAAGGGTTTTAAGAATAACTAAGCTAATATAATTAGCCGACGACTATACCTTAACGATAAAAAAGAGCTATATAAAGAGACCTTATTATTTTTAAGTAATAATAGTAATTTAAAGTTAAAGACATTATATACACTATTAAATATATAAGGAGATCTTACTACTTTAAAATTACTTAAGAATTTATATAAGAACCTAGATAAGAAAAGATATAAGAATCTTAAGTAAGAGGGAAAAATAGCGTTTTATAAGAATAAGCTATTCCTTACCTTAAAGACTAAGAAAATAGTTTTAACGGATTTTTATTCGTACCCTTTAAATAGATATTAAGGTATTATAAAAACGTATAATAGGATTAAAAACTAATATAATACTTATAACCTTTATAATAAATTCTAAGGAGTTATTAAGTTATGCGAAGTATGTAATAAAAGCAAGGCTATATAATATAAGCCTTATAGTAACTTAATTCCTTAAAACGTTCTTTTAAGACTTTAAGACTTTATAGCCTTAAACTTTATTACGAAATTACTAAATTTTAAAGATCTTACGACTAGTATAAAATACGATTTTATTTTAGTTATAGTTAATCGTTTTACGAAGTATAGCTATTTTATTTTAACGTATAAAGCTATAAACGTAGAAAAGTTATCTTATACTTTTATAAGATATATTATAGCTAATTAAGGACTTTTAAGTTTAATTATTTCGGATAAAGATTAGAAATTTCTTTCGAATTTCTAATAAAGTTTTAAGTATAAAGTATAAATTATTTACTGCTTTTTACCTTATTATAGATAGAATAATAAAACAATTAAATTAAACGCTTAAGCAATATCTTAAAAGCTATATAAATTATTAATAAAGTATTTAGCTTTTTAAATTGCTTATAGTATAGTTAGCATATAATACTTTTTATTTTCAGCTTATTAAGAAGACTTTAGTATTCGCGAATAATAGCTTTATACTTAAAGCTTATAGGTCTTTTTTACTTAAAGAAGTTATAGCTAAAAAAACTATATTTAACTCTAAGTAATTAATTAGCTTCTTAAGATTTATAAAATTAGAATTAAGATATATTGCTTAGAAGATATCGTATTATTAGTATAAGAAATAGTTTTTAAAACCTTCTTTATTTAAAGGTAATAAAGTATATCTTTTAACGAGGAATCCTAAGACTAATAAACTTAATAAGTCTTTAGATTATAAAAAGATAGGACCTTTTAAAGTTATAAAAAAAATAGGAAAGGTTAACTATAAGTTAGAACTTCTAACTAGTTTGCTTATATAACTTATTTTTTTTATATCTTTACTAAAAGTAACTTTATAAAAAGCTAAGGTAGTAAGAAAGCTAGACTTAAAGAAAGTTAAAGAAAGCGAATATATAGTAAAGACTATGCTTACTAAGAAAATAGAAAATTAAGAACACTTTTATTTAGTAAAGTAAAAGAACTATCTTAGTTTAAATAATACCTAAAAACCTATAAAGCACTTAAGAAATGCTTTAAGAAAAGTTAAGGATTTAAATTAATAAAACTTTTAAGAGAAAGTATTAGCTTCTTTAAGCTAAGATTTCTTTACTATCTAAAATAGTTAAAGTAAAAGGAAATCTAAATAAGATTTTTCTTTAAAAAAAGATCTATAAAGATAAAAAATTAGGATTTTCTTTAAAGAATTCTTAAGGTTACTCTCTTTAAAGTAGGATTTCTTTAATTCTTTAGTTAGTACCTTAAGGGTATATAAGATAACCTATAAAAAGAGAACGCATTTCTTTTTAAGTTGAAAAAGACCTTAAAAAGGGGAATATATAATAAAAACCCTATTTAATTAGCAATCTTAACTACTAAAAGTACTAATATTTAGTAAAGTAAATACCGCTAAATATATAGGAGTAACTAGTAAAGTAAATACTACTAGTTGCGAGTTATAATTATTAAAGTAAATACCGGTAGTTATAAGGAGAGACGATATAGCTTAATAGTTAAAGATAGCTAATATTAGCTATAAGCAGTATAGGCTAAATACGCTTATATTTAGCTTAAGCTAGCTTCGGCTAGTAATAGGATTAGTATTAATTAAATCGACTAATACTTTATATCATTAACGGATACCTTATATAAAGCTAAGGCAGCAGGCCTCCTTTTAAAAAAGATTAAAATCTCGAAAAAGGTTTTAAGATAAGGATATCTAGTCTTATAAGCTAGTTATAAGTAATAAAGCGTATATTACTTATTGTTAGTAATAAAGATAGCGTAAACTATTTTTATTAGCGTAAAAAGTAGTTTAATAACCCTATAAGTTATATAAAGTATAAGTTATAGATTAATATATAAAAGTATATTAAAGCATATAAAAGGAAAGCCTTTTAGTAGCTTTAAAAAGGTATAAAAGGAGTTCTTTCCTCCTCCTTCCCTTAACTTCTTTCCTTTCCTTCTTTTTGCTTTTTTAGCTAGTTTTAACCTAAGAAATCCACATAATAAGATACCCTTACCTTATTTAGTTTAGTAGTAAGCACTAAGTCTTTTTCTCCCTTTTCGGCGAGTAAATTTAAATTAAATAAATTCCGTAGATTTACTTATTATACGAGAAACGATAAGCGTTCCGTAATATTATAGCTATATCTTAAAAGAATTTTATAAAGTTAGCTTAAATAAAGCTTTAGTTTACTTTATTATTTTTACAAGCTTTTATACTTATCTTAAGCCTTACTTTTGTTTAAACTAATTAGTATATATAGGTAAATCTTATTAAATTATTAAAGCCTAATAGCTTAATATTAATCTAAACATAAAAAGAGCTTGTTTATAGTATTTAGTAAGAAAGAAATTAATATAGAAATTTAGCTCGTAGATAAAAGAGCAGAAATAAGTAGCTAAGTAGTAAACATTCAATGTTAGTATTTTAGTAGCTATTTTATAGCCTATATTTAAAAATAAGAGATAAAACATAAGTAAGAAACTAATAAATAGTTTAATAAATAGTTATAAGTACTAAATAGTTCTTAAAAATTAAGAGAGCTATAAAAGATTAATATAAGGTCTATATACTAAATTAAAAGGTAACTAGCTTTAAAGTTTATATATAGCTATAAAATTAAGGTAGCTTTAATAAGGCTTTTATTGCTATTATTACGATGATTATAGTTACTACTACTACTATTACTACTACTACTAAAAGAAATAATTATAATATGCCCCTTTAAGTCGAACTTTTATAAAGCGGAAAACCTAGATAGCTTTTAATAGCTATTCCGAATTAAAGTCTATAAAAGATAAATAAAGGTCTATAATATCTATAAGTTATAGCTGCTTTCGAAATTTAAAGAAGTATTATTTAAGTTATAATTTAGTTAGACTGTTTATAACTTATGGATTTAAGGGAATAGAGTTAATAGTAAATATATTTTAATAGGAATTCCTACTTAGTTAAAGGGTTATAGATTTTTACGTGCTTAAAGTCTATTTTTAATCTTAAAGATTTCTAAGGAAATAAATCGTATAGTCTATTTATAATTAAAGAAAATCATAAGAATTTAAATATTTAGTTTAAGGGAAATACTAAAAAGAAAGCGTAAAATTAAGATATGTTTTTTTGCCGTTTTTAAAAGAACTAAAAGCTCTGATTTTATAGATAAGGTAGTAATAGTCTATTATTTCTTTTTATAACTTAAGCAATAAGTCCGTTAAAAAAGCTTATAATATTATTTTAACTAGGCTTTTTAGTATCTATATCCTCTATAAAGGCTATATCTATATAAGTAAGTGATTATAAGTTTTAAGTATTTAAAAATTTAATAATAAGATAGTATAAGGAAGAAAGGTAAGAAATAAAGGATTTTACTAGCTTAGTATATTACTATTAGGGATTTTATATAGATTCTAGAAAGGTATTTAAAGCCTTTAAAATCTCCGGTTAAATAGAAATAGTTTAATTGTTAAAAACCTTTATAAGGGACTAATAATAGTAAACCTTTTCCTTAAAAGCAAGAGCTAAATTTGTCTTTAAAGTCTCCGGAATAAGGAGAAAGTACTCTCTTAAAATAAAAAGGTTAAGGATATAAGTATTACGTATTTTATTAATATAAGTAAACTAGCTAATATATAGCCTTTAAAGCTATTAACCTTAAATAATATATAATCTTAAAAGAAGGTAAAAGCATTATTATTAGTAAAACAATCTGTTTTTTAAGATAAGAAATAAAGGTTTTAGCTTCTCCTTGACTTTTCTTTTAAAATAAAATAATAATATCGGCGATATAAAAATATTAAGTGTAAAATTTACCGTAAAACTATAAGACTTTTTAATATACTATTAAAGCTATATAGAAGTAAGAGTGAAAAAGAGATCTTTTTATTATAAAGGTAGTAATTATAAAAGTCCATTAAAGCTTTTACTAGCCGTAAAATGTATTTAAGTATTTTAAACCTATTTAGGAAATAAAATAGATCTTTTGTTAAGGTCTAGATTAATAAACGCGTTAATAGGATTAAGAAATAGGGGTTTAAAGTCAAATTTAGCTACTATAGCAATAAGAATCCGAAAATCATTTACTATTAAAGTAGCTATATAGGTTTCTTTAATATTATAAAGTTATAAGTCTCTATAAACTTAAAAGCGGGCTTTGAATTCTTATATGTATCCTTGCTTATTAAACTTATAAATTAAAGTTTAAGCTAAATGTAAAAGTTTATTAAATGCTAATTTTAAGGCGTATAATAAAAAAAGGTTTGCTTTTTATATAAGGATTCTTACTTTATTCTTTTAGCTTTTTTAAACTCTTTGCTAAAAAGGTATATTATAACTAATAATAAGGTGAAATTAGGTGATTTCCTTTATATATTCTCTTTTTCTTAAAAGCGTAGAAAATAGCGTTAAATATTACTAATTAAAGCTAAAGGGGACGGATTAATAAAATAGCTTTAAAGCATTATAATTCCTTGAATTGTAAGAAGCTTAAAAGGGCTAAAAGAATTTTTAACAATATGTTTTAAGTCTTACGTAATTTTTTATATATTTTCTACTGCGGGGTTACTATTTATATTATTATTATTAATACTTAAAGGCGGGAGAATTAAAAGCTCAATTTTAAATATATAACTTAATGTCTTTTTATCGATATAAAGTACTAATTAAAAGCCCCCTTTTGTAGCTTTCGAAAAATATCTTTTGCGTAATTATAAAATTAGGTTTTAGTGAGGAATTGAAAATAAGAAGCTATATATTAATAAAAGAAATAAATTTACTGTTTTCCTTATATCTTACGTTTAAATATTAGTACTTTAAAAATTACCGAAAGTAGTATTATTAAAATTTATAGATTATAGTAAAATTATGTATTTATAATTGCTTAAAGGTTTTATATAAGTACTTCTTTTATAAAGAAAAACTACTTTTTAAAAACAACGTTTTTTACCTTTTAAACATTTTTTTTAAAAAAGATATAAATTTTATAAACATAAAAAAGGTCGTAGCTAACTAAATTGCTAACCTTTATGCTCTCTTTTAGCTTAAGGCCTTTTTTTACAGTGTTATTAAAAGCTTTTATCGTTTAAAGACAAGCTTTATATCCGTATATATATATATAGTAAAAATGTTAAGATAAATAAAAGAAATACTCTTATTATTTTTAAGAAGCTAACATTATAGTTTTTTAATAAAGGAAGTTTAAAGTCCTTAAGCAGACTTTTAAAAGGTCTTATTATAAAGGAAAGTAGCTATTCTTTAAACTTCCGGCTAAAAAGTAATAAGTATATCTATAGAAATTCGCATTATATAAGCTTCTAAGGAAATTACCCTTTAAGTACGCTTGAGAAATCTGTTTTAATTTAGTATATAAAAGGCTTAAAGTTTATTTATAATTCTTTATTACGTAATAAATTCTTAGTATTCTTTTTATAAGGCCTTATTCTTATTCTTAAAATTTTTATTTAGTAAAATTAAATAGCCTTACTATATAGATTTATAAGCTAATTAAGCAATAAAAAACCTCTTTTTATATTAAATTTAAAAGGGCGTAAAACAAAACAAGGTTAGTAAAAAGTTCCTTTATTAAGAAAGCGACATTTTACTTATTATAAGAATTTAATAAGAAAAAAAGGGTATAAAAAAACTAGTAAAAAGATATTATAGCCTTAATAGCTAGTTAAGCTTAAAATATAAATTTCTTAGCTTTCTTAAGCTAGTAAAGCTTATGTTTTCAGATAGTAAAAAACATTAAAATAGTTATACCTTTATTAAAAAGAGTCTTTCGTTATATTTATTTTAAAAAAAGAAGCTTTAAAAGATATAAATAGTATTTAGCTAGCTAAACAAAGATATGTTTATATAAAGGGTGGCCTTATATATATATAGCTAACCCTTATAAATAAGGGCTAAGGCTATGCTTAAGGCTTTTTAAATATAAAAAAGGCCTGTTTAAAGCATTTAATAAGAAAGCAATTTATATAAAGAGAAATAGCTTATAGATAAAAGGCAGTAAGAAGTAACTAAGTAGTAAAGCTCTTATTCTATTATTTTAGTAGTTTTTTTATACTTTATATAGAATAAAAAGTAATTTAAAATAATTAAGAAAATAACAAATAGTTTAATAAATAATAATAAATAACAAATAGTTCTTATTTTAAACAAGGTCTATAATAAGTCTATATAAAGTCTATATACTAAAAGATAAAATAGCCTTTAGTTTAAAGTATTACTATTTACACTCACACATATCTCTATTTACACTTATGCCCTATTTTAAAGATACGTACCAACGCCAGCCCGCCCCGCCTATTTATACCGCCCTCGTATAGTAAGTACCCGTACCTTCTAAATACCCGCGCGCCCGCGCGCCCGCGCGCGCCCACACACGCAGCCTATATACGCACTCGCCCGCCTATACACACACATTGCACCTTTAAAGCTTTCACTAAAGACCCTCGCCCGCGTATATATAAGACCCTTAGGCGGCGTTAAGGGCATTGAGGGCGCCGGATTAATTAACGGGCCGCGTTATACGCGCATCTCACGAGAGCTTTAAAGATGCGTTTTTTAAGCGAATTAAGCTATAGCCAAGAGCGCTGCGTGTAGGCTACGTATATAGGCTGCGTGTGTGGGCGCGGGCGGCCGCGGGCATTTAGAAGGTACGGGTACTTACTATACGCAGGCGGTATAAATAGGCGGGGCGGGCTAGCGTTAGTACGTATCTTTAAAATAGGGCATAAGTGTAAATAGAGATATGTGTGAGTGTAAATAGTAATACTCTTAGTTTATATATAGCTAAAATTAAAAAAAGCTTTAAAGAAGCTAAAATTAAAAAAAAGCTTTAAAAAAGCTCGTACTATTACTACTATTATTACTATTACTACTACTACTACTATTATTACTACTATTACTATTACTACTACTACTACTATTACTACTACTACTATTATTACTACTACTATTACTACTACTACTATTATTACTACTACTACTACTACTACTACTATTAGTTATAGCGTATTTACTATTATTATAGAATTTAAACGACTATCTTTAGTATTACGGAATCTAAACGGCTACGTCCGGACTCCTTACTTTACTCTTAAGGAGCTTTACGGAACCCCGTAATAAGAACGTATAAAGCACGTACTATAAAAGCTCGCTTAAGAAGATATAATAAACATTACTAGTCGGACCCCGCTAAGGTTTCCGAGATATAACTACGGAGGCTTAAAAGCCTATCTAACTATAGTTTATAATATCTTTAACTATAAAAAATACTATAAAAACTATTTAGCAAATTCCGCCGGTATCTTTAAGGGATATCTAAGGATTTCCGCGGGATATTTTAACTATAGTTCGACTTATTTTTAACTATAAAAGTACTTAAAAGATATAGAATAAACTTTACCGCGATTTTTAAGGGATATTTAAGGATATTTAAGGGATTTCCTTAATTATAGTCTATAGTATTTTTAACCGGGTTTATATTTAGTTTATTAAGCGATTTTATAAGGATATCTATAGTTTATCTATATACTAATAATAAATAAAAGAATAGTATAGTTAAAGATCCTTTAAAATAGCTAAATAAACTAAGTATAAAGTAGCTAGCTATACTTTAAAGAATAGATAAGCTTTTTACTATTTTTAAACCTTTATATACGTTTATATATAGTAATTAGTTTATTATACCGGCTTAACCGGCGGTAATTAGTTTATAATACTAGCCTTAACTAGCAGTAATTAGTCTATAGTACTAGCCTTAACCGGCGGTAATTAGTCCGCGCCTTATCCCCTTATCCTTATACTATAAGGTGTAGTACTTAGACTTTTTACTTTACTTTTAAAGAGCTTTATAAAACCGTATAATAAAAACGCTTAAAGCACGTACTATAAAGGCTTACTTTAAGAGATATAATAAATATTACTAATTAGACCTTATTAAGGTTTATAAGATATAACTATAAAGGCTTAAAAGTATATTTAACTATAGTTAATAACGTTTTTAACTATAAAAAATACTAGAAAAACTATTAAACGGATTTTACCGGTATCTTAAAAGGATATTTAAGGATTTTTACGGGATATCTTAACTATAGTTTAGCTTATTTTAACTATAAAAAGACTTTAAAAGATATAAGATAGACTTTATCGTAATTTATAAAAGATGTTTAAGGATATTTAAAGAATTTCCTTAATTATAGTTTATAGTATTTTTAACTAAGCTTATACTTAGGTTATAAAGTAATTTTATAAGGATATTTAGAGTTTTTTAATATATTAATAATTAATAGTAAGATAGTATAGTTAAAGATCTTTAAAATTAGCTTAAAAAACTAAGTATAAAGTAGCTAGCTATACTTTATAAAAAGATAAGCTTTTTACTATTTCTAAACCCTTATATATATTTATATATAGTAATTAGTCCGTTATACTAGCTTAGATAGTAGTAATTAGTTTAAAATACTAGCCTTAATTAGCGGTAATTCGTTTATAGTACTAGCTTTAATAAGTAATAGTTAATCTACGCTTTATCTCCTTATCTTAATACTATAAAGCGTAGTAAATAATAGTAATTCTTACTTATTAAAATAAAGATCCCTTAAATATCTACTAAGCTAAAAGCGACTATATTATATAATTAAGTACTTATTTTATAAAAAGTAAAATACTAAACAATATATTCTTTAATAAAAAGCTCTTATTAGCTTTTAAGTTTTACTTAAATAATAGGCACCTCTTTCTTTACGCGCTTAAAATAGAACTTTAAGATAAGTAGGCCTTAAAAGCGGAAAAGGCCGCGGTTTATTAAGTATACCGGTTTTATAATCTCCTTTACCTTTCTTTAAGGTATTATATTATAATAGCTTATAAAGCTAAATAGGATATAAAATAAGTCTTACTTAGCTAAGCTAAGATTACCGCCTTTTAAAAGGCAATCCGCTTTAAAAATACTAATAAAGGATAGACTATAAAGTAATAAAACTTATATAATTAAGTAAACTAAATTCGGAACTACTTAAACGGATCGATTATCCTTTAAATAAAAAAGGTTATAATAAACTAACCTTAAAACCTTTTAGCTCCTTACCCGCTAAATACCCTTTAGATTAAGCTTATAATAAAGCTACTTTTTCTTAAAGATAATAAGCTTAGCGGATATTTTTACTATATACTATTAATAGAATTTAGTCTATAAGCCTTTATTAAAAATCCGCTTTAAATAATCCCTAGCAATTTCTTAGTTTAGTATCGCTATTTTACCTTGTTTACTATAGCCGCGCTATTTAAAGCGTTTTTAGGACTTTTAATTAATAAAAATAAGCCTTTTATACTTAAGGCCTTCTAGGAAATAGAATTTTAAGATATATATAAAACGAAAGGTTAAGTACTTAATAGGAGTATTAAAACTAAGACCTTAATAATAAGCGATAAAAACGCAGTAAGGAATACCCTTAATAAGCTAAACCTATTTATACTTAGCGTATAAATATTAAAACTAAGTATAGCCTTAAGCTTCTTAGTAAGAATAATAGTAATATTAAATAAAGAATTCTTTAATTTACTTTAAGTACTAAGAAAAAAAACGTATTTACTAAGCTTTAAAAAAAACCTTAATTATAAGCTAAAGAAATAAGGAGATTTAACTTATTAAGACTGCGAAAAGTATTGTTTAATAAAGTTTAAAAAGATAAAAAGGCTAGTATATTTTAAAGAGTTAACTATTTTATTAACTTTATTCCCTAAAACGCTAATAAAAGCAAGGCTTATACGGATAAATTAGCTATTTAATTATCTTCCTTTTTTTTTAAAAAAGCGCGGCGGAAAAGTATTTTAAAGACTTTTTAAAACTATAATAAGAAAAGCTTAGCGAGCTTAGCGTTAAACTAAGCCGATGAATCTTCGCCTTATAAAATTAGTTTTAAATCCGCTTAAATATAGTAATATAAGTAATTAATAAAGAGCACTTTATTCTTAAAATATAGTAATAAGGTCTAACTTTAAGTCTTAAATATCGCGCTTATAATATTAAGCTAAGGCCGCGCTTTATTAGCTAAACTACTTTATTTTAATAATTTACTAAAAGCTAGACGTTTATTTATTAAAATTCTTATAGCGTTTAGTAAGAAATAAGGATATTAATAGATAGATGAATAAATATAAGGAAAGTCTTCCTTAGCTATAAGTTTAATATACTTTAAGATTTAAAAAGCACTTACTAGCGCGAAAAAAATAAGTCTAACTTATAAAAAGGTAAGGTTTAGCTAGCTATACTTTATATATACTTAAAGGATAGTCCGGGACGCCTTAACTATTTATTAAAGGCTTATTAAGTACTATGCTTTATAGTATAAAGATAAGGAGATAGGGCGCGGGCTAATTACTATTAGTTAAGGCTAGTATTATAAATTAATTACTATTAATCGGGGCCGGTACTACGGACTAATTACTATTAGTCGGGCTAGTATAATAAACTAAATACTATATATAAACGTATATAAGGGGTTAAAAATAGTAAAAAGCTTATCTTTTCTTTAAGGTATAGCTAGCTACTTTATACTTAGTTTTTTAAGCTAATTTTAAGGATTTTTAACTATACTATCCTTTTATTTATTATTAGTACTTAAATAAACTATTAATATCCTTCTAGAATTACTTAATAAACTAAGTATAAGCTTAGTTAAAAATACTAAAAACTATAGTTAAGGAAATCCCTTAAATATCCTTAAATATCCCTTAAAAATTATAGTAAAGTCTATCTTATATCTTTTAAAGTGCTTTTATAGTGAAAAACGGGTTAAACTATAGTTAAGATATCCCGCGGAAATCCTTAAATATCCCTTAAAGATACTAATAAAATTTACTTATTAGTTTTTATATTGTCTTTTATAGTTAAAAACGTTATAAACTATAGTTAAATAAGCTTTTAAGCCTTTATAATTATATCTTAAAAACCTTAGTAAGGTTTAATTAATAATGTTTATTATATCTTTTTAAGTAAGCCTTTATAATATATATCTTAAGCGTTCTTATCGCGGGGTTTTATTAAGCTCTTTAAAAGTAAAGTAAGGAGTTTAAGTATAGCTATTTAGATTTTTTAATAACTCTTTTAAGGAAAAAAGAAAAGCTAATATCCTTATTAGTTTAAAGTAGAAATAAAGTAAAGGGGGCGTAAAGTAAAAGCCTTTTAATAGTATCTTTACTTTATATTAATAATATACTATCCTTATCCTTTTAATAATTTTTTCGGCCTATTTAGCTAATAGTAGTTAAGTAGCTTAAAATAGTAAGTAAGCGGCTTTATTATAAATCTTTACTACTTATTTAGTTATATATTTTTATTTTATTAAAGCGATTAGTATATTTAGCTAAAACCTATAATAAGGTTTTTAACTCTCCTTTAAGTATACGTTTAAGCACTTATTAAGTAATAAGGAGTCTTTATATTAAAAAATATTTGTTTTTTATAGCGGGATATATTATAAGAAACTAGCTTTATTTAAGGTTTATCTTATATTATAATCTTACTTACTGTTTATACCGTTTATAATTCTTTATTAAGTTTGTTATATTACTTATTAGCTTTATAAGCCGCTTATAAGTAAGATATTATATCTTACTTATTATTACTATTATAGCTATCTCTTACCTTTTATTATTAAGCTTTTTCACTTATTTTCCTTTTTATATAGCGCTATTACCTATACCTTTAAACTAATTAATACGTATTTAGCTACTAAGAAAGTATTAAGGTAAGGGTAGGCCGTTCTGCTAATATTAATAAGTATAGTTAGCACTAAGATATTAAACGTTTATATTCCCGCTTAAAAGTAAGTAATAAAGTCTTAAATAGCCTTAATACTTAACTGCTTACTTCTAAGGTTTTAAATATATTTAATAGTCTTTACGAACCTCTTTATAAAGAGGGCCTTAAAAGCGAGAATATAAAGCAAATAATTAGTATAGCTAATAAGGTAGAAATTAAAACCTAAGAACTTTATTACTTAAGTTAAAATTAAGTCGTGTTTAGACTCTTTATAGGCCTATAAGAAAAACTTAGCGTAGTTTATAGCTAAGCGGAAACTCTTAATTATTATAATCTTATCGCTAAAGTATAAGCCTATAAAGCTAAGTCTATAAAGAATTATATTAATTATTATTAGTAGCTCTTATAAGGTTAAGCGACGGAATATATCGTAAAGCTAAGTAATCGCTATCTCCTTTAGTAAAAGAAAGATAGCGGATAGACTATAATAAAGGGCTTATATACTTTTATATAGCCGGGCTAAGTATAGCGGTATAAAGAAAAAGCGTTTAGTAAGTAAGACTAAATAAGTCCTTAAAGCTTATAATAGCTATAAGCTAAGAGGGGGATCTTATAGCGCGGGCTAAACTGCGTATAAAGTAAGACTGGGTTTTAGCTATAATAGCTTTAAACGCCGCTAAAAACCTAGCTATAAACTAGTTAAGCTAGGATTTAAATATATAATTAAGGATAGTATTAACGTTATTTTAACCGTTTAGCTAAAGCGGGTCTTTGCTAGCTATAATAGCTACTATAAATCTTAATATTATAATAAAGTTCGCTAACTTAAAGGCATTAAGTATTAGCTAATAATTCTATTAATAAAGGTTTTTAGCTATACTTTAAAAATATATAAGTAGCGGGGGCTTTTAAATAGTAAGAGCTAAGCGGGGGGTATAGCTAAGTTGCTATAAAACCGGCTATTTAAACTACGCTATAATATAAAGCGAGGAGGTAAGTCGTTTAAGTTAATTATTTAAAGAAGGTAGTATAGGCCGTTTTTTATAGTATAATAATTTAAGTCGAACTTATTAGCTTAAGCGCGGCTATAAAAAGCGCCGTAGGTTTATATAAAGACTTAAGCGTAGTTATATTATTAATATAACTAAATAAATATTAAAGGACCTTTTTATATTAAATTAGTATATAAGGTATCTTACTTTAATAATAACTTTAAACGGCTTAGTACGTCTTTCTTAAAGTTTTACTAGTTTACTATTTATAGTATAATAACCTTTATTAAGCTATAGCTAGACTTAATCGCTAAACTTAAATTTTTTAAAAAGCGGTATTTCTTATCGTATTTACTCTTTTTAGTGGCCTAAGTATAAGTAATAGCTAGCTTAGCTTCTTTTTATAAGACCTCTTAGTTTTATAAGTAAAAGTAGTTATTAAGGAACTAAAAGCTGTTCTTTATTCTTATTTTTATATTTAGCTTACTAAAGGCTATATAAATTACTAAGGAAAAAGAATTATTAAGGCTAAACTAAAAAGCGGTTAGCGTTTTAGTTTAGCATAAGTTTAAGAAATTAGCGGTAAAAAATCATAGCGCGATTTTTACGGTTTAGTTTCGCCTTTTTAATAAGCTATTAGCTTAAAGGTACTAAGTAATAAATATAAAAAGCTTAAATCTAAAGGCTTGCTATAAAGTTTACTAAAATGCTAAAATAAACTTTATATCTTAGTTTAAGATTATCCACTTTAAAATCGCTTAGTTAATATAAAGTAGCTTAGTATATAACGCTTATACTTAGTTTTCCGCTATAAACTAGTTATAACTTAAAATAAGAAGATATATTTTTAAAGATATATTAGTTATAGTTAATAAGGTATTAAATCAGTTTCTTATAAGATCTTTTTATAAGGATTATTTAGCTTAAACTATTAAGAGCTTAGTAATAAAGTTTATTACTATTATATAGTCTTACTTACTCTTACCCTCTCTCTCTCTTAAAACTAATAATCCTTAAATTAAGATAAGCTGCTTTAATATCTTACTTTAATCGGTTTAGTTATAATAATAAGGGTTATAGCTATTTAGAACCTTATTTATATATTTACTAAGCTATAAGATTAAAAAGCTTTTAGATAAATCTTACTATATATAAGTAAAGCAAGTATAAAAATATTAAGTATATTTGTTTTCGACGATCTCCTTAATATAAGTCTTAAGGATATATAGTCTTTAGCGTTTATTGTTCTTTATAAAGTATAGTAACCCTTATAATTAAAAGAATAAGGGTTTAAGGATACCGTTTTTATTACTAAGCTATATAATAATCTTTGCTTATTATATATCCTCTAATTATCTATAAATTATTTTTTAGCGAAGTAGTAATTTAATTAATACTTTTATATAAAGGAATACGTAGTCTATAATCTTAGTTTCTTAAATACGAAATACGTTTTAATTCCCCTTTTTAGTTTAAGAATACTAGCTTATTATCTTAATATAGTAAACGTAAAAGAGCGTTTAATACGACGTTTTTAATACTTAAAATATAATATACTTTAAGCGAGAATTAACTTAAGTATTAAGAAGTAAGGACTAGCTTATTCTTAGATTTTATATTAGTAAAGAATAGGGATTTTAAGTATATAATTCTATAAGTACTTATATAGTTAATAAAGACAATTACTTATAGCATTTTTATAAATAGTATTATAATATATAACTTATTAACTACTTATACTAAACTAGCTCCTTTAAGCTTTATAAGCTAATATTAAGGTTCTTTACTTTAAAAAGCGCGGCTTAAGTAAACGATAAGCTAAACTTAAGTTTATACTAGTAGCGTCTTTTTATCTTATTCCGTGCCTTCTTTTAATTAAAAGGCTATAGCCACTACTTTATATAAGTATTACTATTTATACTTATACATATCTCTATTTACACTCACGCCCTATTTTAAAAATACGTACTAACGCTAGCCCGCCCCGCTAACCTATAGTGCCCGCGCCTAGCAAGTACCCGTACCTTAGCACGCAGCGCTCTCGGCTATAGCTTAATTCGCTTAAAAAACGCATCTTTAAAGCTCTTATAAGATGCGCGCATAACGCGGCCCGTTAATTAATCCGGCGCCCTTAATGCCCTCAACGCCGCCTAAGGGTCTTATGTATGTGCGGGCGAGGGTCTTGTGTGTATATAGGCGAGGGTCTTTAATAAGAGCTTTAAAGGTGCAATGTGTATGCGTGTGTAGGCGCGGGCGGGCGCGCGGGCATTTAAAAGGTACGGGTACTTACTATGCGCGGGCGGTATAAATAGGCGGGGCGGGCTGGCGTTAGTACGTATCTTTAAAATAAGGCGTAAGTGTAAATAGAGATATATATAAGTATAAATAGTAATACTCCTTTATATTTTTAAGACGTATCGATTAAAATAAATAGTTATTAAGCGGGGTTAAAGTAGTAAATTGTTTAAGGCTTAGTAAGTTTTTTAATTAAATTTATAAAGGCCTCTTTTTTTTTAAAGTAGGCTAAAAAGCGGCTTTTATAGTATATCGTGCTTATCCTTAGCTATTTAAAAGGACTCCTTCTTCTTATCTTACTTAAAGTAGCTTTATTTTTTGTTTTTAAAAGATATTAACTTCCTTAGCAAAATATAAGACTATATAGTATAGCTATATAATAAGGCTAATCTATTTCTTAAGCTATTAAAGGTTTTTTAAAAACGTAATATCTCTTAAAGCTTATATATATTAACTTATATTTATTAAGCTAATAGCGTTAACCTTAAATTTAAGGAGCTATATAAATAAATATACTAAAAAAGACTTTGGTTTAAATAACATAATATTATAGTTATAAAAAGCGCGGAATATTACCTTTAAGTATTAAAGGTGTTTTTTTTTAGCGATATTAAAGTAAATTATAATATTATTAATATAAGCCGCCGCGTATTTATTACGGAATTTAAACGGCCACGCCCGGACTCCTTACTCTACTCTTAAGGAAGCCCTATAGAACCCCGCGATAGGAACGCTTAAAGCACGCACTATAAAGGCTCGCCTAAGGAGATACGATAAATATCACCGGTCGGACCCCGCTAAGGTTTCCGGGATATAACTACGGATAGTTAGGAGCTTACTTAATAATAGTTTACGACGTATTTAACTATAAGAGATACTATAGAAACTATTAAGCGGATTCCGCCGGTATCTTTAAGGGATTTCTAAGGATTTCCGCGGGATATCTTAACTATAGTTTAACCCGTTTTTACTTATAAAAGCACCCCGGAAGATATAGGATAAACCTTACCGCGATTTTTAAAGGATATTTAAGGATATTTAAAGGATTTCCTTAACTATAGTTTATAGTATTTTTAATTAAGCTTATACTTAGTTTATTAAGCGATTTTATAAGGATATCTATAGTTTACTTTACGTACTATAGATAGTATAGTTAAAGATCCTTAAAATTAGCTTAAAGAACTAAGTATAAAGTAGCTAGCTATGTCTTTAAGAAATAAATAAGCTTTTTACTATTTTTAAACCCTTATATACGTTTACGTGCGGTAATTAGTCCGTTATACCGGCTTAACCGGCGGTAATTAGTTCGCAGTACCGGCCTTAACCGGCGGTAATTAGTCCGTAGTACCGGCCCCGACTAGCGGTAATTAGTCCGCGCCCTGTCCCCTTATCCTTATGCCGTAAGGCGTAGTAATTAGACCCTTTAAATTAAGGGAATTTAATCGTAAGCTAAAATATATAAAATATAAGACTATATTAACTTAAATAGGACCTTAGTGCTTATAGAGCCTATTAACCTTAGTTAAAGCGCTACTATTATAGCCTTTAGACTAAAGCTTATAAGGATAGCTTTCTTAGATAATAAAGCTAGGTTCGCATAAGCTAAGGAAGACTATAATAAAAGGCTTTAAGAGGCTAAGAAGGAATTCCGCTACTAAGAAAAGATTAACCTTAAAGAATATAACTATTATAAGGCTAAAAAGAAGGCTATAATATAAATTAAGGAGGTACTTAAAAATTTAATTAGTAAAAGGCTTTAAGGGGAGACCTTTATTTAATAGTCGGCAAGAGATAAGATTAAAGAGCTTAAGTAAAAGGTCCTCCCCTTTATTAAAAAAAAAGACCTTAATCGACGACTATTATTAATAAATTATAAATATAAACGGAAGCTAGGACTAAAAGGCATAAGCTAACTAGCTCGACTAAGTAATTATAGACTTAAGAGACTTAAGTATCTTTATAATTAATAATACGAGGATTCGTTAAGACTTCCTTAAATTAATCGAGGAATAGGATATTATATAAGCTATAATAGTTAAGGCCGTTAACCTCTTTCTTTAACGTATTAAGCAACCGGAAATAAAAATCCGGATCGTTATTATAGACTTTAAGAGAAAGGTTAAAATTAAGAAAAAGCTATAGTAAAAGATACTTATAATTAACTAAGCTAGTCCTTAAACATTTAATTAAGGATTAAGAAATAAGACGCTGTATAAATGCCCGGCTTATAATACTTATAATATAAAGAAGGATACTAACTAATAAGAGTCTTACTAAAGCTTTAAGACGATATTTAACAAAGACCCCCTTAAGGGCTAGGTTTCTTATAAAAAATAAAAGGCTTTTATTAATAAGTAGCTTAAGGATAACCTTAAGGAGAAGAAAAAGGCGATAGCTTAAAAGCTAAGGCTAATAAAGGATAACAATATAACGGTCCTTAATAATAATAACTTAAATAAATAAGTTAGCGCTATCTCTTAAGTATATAATACGTATTAAGGAGAAGAGCTTTAAAAAGATAAGGTTATCTACGATTTAAGGGCTAGCGTGTATATATTTAATAATCTTAAGTAGTTTAAAGAGGAATCCTTTACCTAAGGATTAATAAGGGAAGTCCGGGCAAGCAAAAACTCGCTTTATGTTTAGGGGGTAGGATTAGCAACGATTTAGCTTAAATAAGGGGTTAAATTACACCTTAATAATAGTTATTACATTCTAAAGATGCTTATAAGCGTGTTTTCTACTAAATAAGGGATTCTTATAAAAATCTACTAAAACTAAATTACTAGTACGCTTTATTATAAGCCTATAGCTAAGCTCCTTATAAAGCTTAAAGACTTTAAGGACTAATACGTAATCGCGAGCCTTAAAAAACAGCTGTAAAATAGCGTCTTTATTATAAGCTAAAAGCCGAAGCTATAAATAAACGGTATAGCAGACTTATAGCACTAGCGCTTAAGCTACTTAAGATAAGGATCCCTTAAAAAGCTTATAATAAGCAGCCTTAGCTTTAAGATAAGTAGTCTATTTAGCTACGAATATAAGGTCTATGCTATTAAAAAGGCTTAAAGGCAGGTCTTATAAAAAAAGCTTACGTTTTAGCTATAAGAGGCGGGAGCTTAATTTAGCTTCGACTTATACTTAAGACCGGTAGATAGATATAATAGTTTTAAGTATCACGCCCTCTTTATATATATAACGACTAGAATGCGTTTTTACTATATTATTAAGAAGAAACCTAAGGTTAAAAAGGCCTTTAAAAAGCTTATAATAATACTAAAAACTAAGTACGGGATCGAGATAGTAATCCTTATAATAAATAAGGAGAAGGCCTTTATAATAAACAAGCTTAAAGACTATATAAAAGGCCTTAAAGCATAGATCTTTATATTAGCCTTATTAACGCCTATATAAAACAGCTATGCTAAGAGGTCCGGAGTAGTATTTAAAGAGAAAGGCCGGGTTCTAACTCTTAACTTTAATATCCTTAATAACTTATAGTTAAAGACTTATTATATAGCGGTCTACTTATTAAACCTTATATAATTAAAAGGGCATAATAAAAGCTAAAGAAGCCTATATAAGCGTTAGTAAACTTATATTTAGGATAATAACCCCCTATATACTTATATTAAGGAGATCCGCCTTAATATCTTATATTTATAGGTCTTTAGCTATATAGCTTACTTAATAATAACTAAGGCGCTAAAGTATATAAAGTCGTATAAGACTTAGTCTCCGCTACGCTAATAAGCCTATATTAAGTATCTTATAAACTATAAGTCTATATAGTAATACGTTATATAAGTACTATTACTTAGCTAGACTAAATTACTAATCTTAGCGAACGTTTAATTTTATAAATCTATAACGTATAACCCGAAAAAGGAAGATAACGTAAAAGCATTCTAAGTTTATATATACGATATTTTACGTTAAATAGCCGCTATAAACGTCCTTAATAAAGAAGACTTTAACGAGGTTAACCTATATAGATACTTAGATAAAGAGATTAATAATATTATAACGCCTCTTACTTTAAAAGTCTTAAAAGGCGCTATATTAACTTAAAGTATAAGTAAGATAAAGAGGGTATCTTAAGTAGCAGACGCCTACTTATATATTTCTCCTTTTAAAATAAAGAAAGGAGCTATAAAAAAAACCTTAATACTTTCTTTATTATAAAGCATTATAATACTATAATTCGTTATTTACTATAAAGCTAATAAAACGGAGGCGGATTTACCCTTTTAAAGCTTTATAACTATATAAGCTAAAAAGGCGCCTTATTTCTAGCTAAGAACGCTAATTTAAGACAAATTAAACGAGGCCCCTCTTAGCCTAAAAGGTAAGGCGGTTATAAAGCTATAATTACTAAAGATTAGTTCGTTATCCCTTAAAGGTAACTAAATATCTATATTAAAATAAGTATAAGAGTTAGCTATTAAGTTCTTAAGGCGCTATAAAGCGAAAGATATATCTTAAGGGGTAAACCTTAAAAATTTAATAAAAAGAAAGAGGCCACGCTAGCTAAAAAAGCCCTTTATTACTAATATTATTACTATAGCGTCTAAATATAAGCTTTATATAGATAATATACTAATCGCACTTAATTCCTTTAATATAGCGATAGCATTAAATTATTTAGCTAAGTAGCGTTAAGCAATAACTATAAAAATCGAGGACTAAGAAAAGCTTTATACTTAAGTAAAGGCCTTAAAAAGAATTATCGAATAAACCGATTACTTCCTTATCCCGATAAGGTAAGTCTTCGCATATAAGCTTAATCCTTAAGGGTACGTAATACAGTTTAAGGCCTACGTTATAATCTAAGGAGACTAATAGCTAAAAGATAATAAGGATACCTATATAGTAACTCTCTACGCAAGGACCTTCCGCTTAATAATAGCCCTTTATTACCTTAAGAACCTTAAGATAAAGCAATACGATATAAAGACCGCCTTTTTATAAAATAAGCTTAAGGAGCTAGTTTATTATTAGTTACTACTAGGCTTTTATAAGCTAAGACTATGCTTTAAGCTTTTAAAAGGACTTTAAGGGCTGCGAATTGCCTTAAGGCTTTAGTATAAGGAGCTTATAGGATTCTTTAAAAAGCTAAGCGCTTAATAGTTAGTAGAAGATATTTATATAATAATTTATAAAGAGGTTATAATCTTTTTCTTTATAGATAATATTGTTATAATATACCCTTTAAGCTAAAAGAACGAATAAAAAGAAGTTTATAAAGCTATTATAAACGAATATACTATTAACTATATAAGTAAGCTATGTTAGTTCTTAGGAATTAAGGTTATTAAAGATAAGGCTTAAAAGAAGCTATAGCTCTTATAGGCTTTATACCTCTTAAAAATAGCGACGAAATTCTATATCGTTAATAACGATTTAATTATAAGGATACTATAAATTCTGCTTATAACTAAAGAGATTAGGCCTTATAAAAAGAAAGCTAGTAAGGAAGAGGTTTATTAATACCTCTTATTTATTAGCTTGATCTTATACTTAGCAATTTATATTAAGCTAAACGTAGCGTTTTTAGTTAAAAAGCTCGCTTAATTTAGCTATAATTTAAGCTTAAGGCACTATAAGGAGGTAAGAAGATGCTTTATATATCTTTATTATATAAGAGATCGTTATATATACGTCTTAGCTAATAATTTTATAAGACGGTTCCTTTATATATTAAATTCGTTATTTACTAATAATTAAGAAACTAAGAAGTCTTCTTAAAGTTATATCTTCCTCTTCCTTAGCGGCCCTTTTAATTAAAAGGCTACTAAACAAGCTATAGTTATAACGTCCTTTATAAAGACTAAATTGCTTGCTTTATTAAGCATAGCTAAGGAGTAAATGCAATTTAGCCGGCTAATAAAAAAGCTTAAGATCTAAGTTAAAAGTATTAATAAGCTTTAATATAATAACCTTTAAACTATTAAATTACTAACTAAATTAAGTACTTAGCTTAAAATAAGTCTTAAGCACGTTAATATATATAAGCACTAGCTTTAATAAAAGGTTTAAGATAAAAGGATTTAGGTTAAATAGATTAAGACTATAAATAACTTAGCGGATAGTATAACGAAAGCTTTATGCTAATAGAAGTATAATTTCTTCGTTAAATAGCTAGGAATAAAAAGACGACTTATCCTCTTAAATATACCTTTCGCAAGGTATTAGTAAAGCTATTACAGTTACCCTTTATAATATAAAGAGCATACTTTTCTTATAATATATAAGATAACCTCGCTAATACTATTTAATTAGAAAACTAAGTATACCGATCGGACTTTATAGACTTAGTAAAATATAAGGTTTAAGCTATTTTACTATTAAAGCTAATTTTTTGCCTATATTATATAGTCTTAATATTATATACCGCGATTATTAAGGTATTTTAATATAACGAATAGCCTTATTTAATTTATTTAATTAAAAATAACTTTAATTTACTTATAGCTTAAACGGCTTATAGTAAAAGGGGTATATTAGCTAGTATAAGCACTACTATTAATAAGTTACTTAAAGAATTAAAAGAGGGCTACTTAAAAGATTATTATAAGGCTATATATCGAAGACTTATAATAACCTTATATATAAAGCTAATTTCGTGCTTATATAAGTCTCTTAAGGGTCCCTTTAACTATAGTATAAATAGGGCCCTATGTCCGTTTTTTTTAGCTAGATTATATATCTTTATCTTTTCTTATACTGCCCCTACCTTATAAGTACTAAAATAATAGTCTTTTAACAGCTACTTATAAAATTAAGTGCTAGGCTTAAAATAAGCCTTAAGCGCTTAAACATTTATAAGAACTAGCTCCGTTAAGCGGTTTAAAAGGAAAGCCTTTATATTAAGTAGATTAAGTTAAGCGAGAACTTAGCTAACGGGATAATAAAAGCCCTTCCTTAATAAAAACACGATGCCTTCGTCCGCTTACTTAGAATATAAAAGCGACCGACTCCCTTAAAAGGTAAAGTAAAAGCACTTTTACTAAGGATTAGGTATTTAAGTTTAAGTAGCTACTTAGCTAATATAGGCCGTAGTAGTAAACTTAGAGAAATTAGCCTTTAAGCAGGCCTGTTATATTATATAAGCATCGACTAAAGCTAGATAATAAGCGAATAAAAGTATAGGGTTTTAGGTGCTATAAAGCAATATACTATTATTATAGATTACTTAGTATAGTGGCCCTTTAAGAGATTCCTCTAAGCGTAATAAAAATAATAATAATATATTAGCCGCCTCTATAAGCGCGTAATAACTAGTTATCGTTATTTACGACGACTTTAATAAAAAGAATAGCTAGCTAAATACTTACTACACGCTGTTATAGGCTTTTAAACTCGTTTAAATTACTTCGATAACTATATAGCTTACGATAGTAGCTTTAGTTCTTTATAGCGCTAACCTTATTATTGTTAGCGATATAATTAGCTAAATTATTAAACATCGCTAAGTCCTTAACCCTTTACTTTACCTTTATCTTATATATACTTATTATAGTAGTTTAATATAGCGTGCGGTTTAGTTTAAGCAGTTCCGAAATAAATAAGCTTTTTGTCTTTATAATTATCCTCCTTTATATTACGAATAAATATACCGATTAAGTATAAAGAATATAAATCTCGTAAGTTATAAAGCAAGCTTTTAGCATAAACCACGGAACTTATACTTATAAGATCTTTAAAAATAGTATAGATTAAACGGATTAGTGCTTTTAGGGCGTCGGCTTATTTAACACGGAAATTAAGGTTTTACTTATCCTTTAGTTTCTATATATCTTTTTCCTTTAAGCGGATATAGCCGTAGTATAGAACTACGACTTAATATAGTAGTAATCGCTTAGATTTCGCCTACTCGATTTAACTATATACGCGACATTCGGAGTAAAAGGGCATAATATGCTAACCTAACTCTTTTTCAGTGCTATAGATACCCGCGAGATAAAAATAGTAGCAGTTATACGAAATAATATATGCTATAATCTTAAAGAGGCCCGAATATAGTTCTAAGTAGTTATTAAGTATTTCTTTTTAGGTAATTAATACGTTTATAAGTATAGAGAGATATAACTTTAAACTATAGTAAGGCGGAAGTTTATTTAAAACGTTTATATCCTCGTTAAATAGACTATTAGCATATTAGGAGGTGCTTATAGTCTTTTCGGGACCCTTAATTTAAAAAGATTCGCCGCGGGTCCGTTTTAGCCTTCTCCCGTTATTTTGTTATCGCCGTCTTTTACTATACTATATTATAATATTTTGCTTAAAAGTAAAGCGTATAGTAAAGTAAAATCTAGAAAAAACAAAGGTAGAAAATAAGGAGTATAGTTAATAGTAAGTAGAAAAAAACAAGGCTAGCAAGGTATTACTTCCTCCTTAACTTTAAGAAAACTATAATTATATTGCCCTATAGGCATTATAGTTATTAAAAGCGGCTAGATTATAAGAGGTAACTAATAACTTTAGCCCTTATACTTAGTTCTTATCTTAACTATAACGTATGTCTTACTAACATGCTACTTCGTACTTTTAAAGTTATTATGCAGATATAAGCAACCCGGTTACCGTTTTAGCTATTCTTTTTTATTAATTTCGCCTTCTCCGGCCTCCTTACCTATATCTTCTCGTTTAGCCGCGCAGGATAAAATTTTACTAATACTATAAGCTAAAGCAGAAAAGCAGTATAAGGTATAGTAAGTAGCTAAAATCTAGCCTTATTGTCTAGCTCCTCTCCTACGCCCCCTTTACTACGAACTTACTCCTTATACCCCCTTCTTCTTAGCGTTAAATATCCTAGCTAACAATACTACGGACTAAGTAGCTACGCCGGCTCTAGCCCGAGCCGAAACTACCCTTAAGGATGCCCTTTAGCCGTCCCGGCTTCTGCGGGCACGACCTTAAGCCGACTTTCCCTTCCCTTAAATTATTTTTAAGACGCGCTCGACTATGCCTTAAAGATTAAACACGTAATATAGCTACTACGTTGTATAACTACCTTTAATCTGTTTACCGACTTATCACGCTTCTTAAAGCTGTTAATCCCGACGCGAGCATCCTACCCCTTACCCCGGTAGCAGCCTCCGCGGAAGCTACGCCGCTTCCTATTACTTTTAATATATATATATATACACTGCCTTGCTTTAAGCTAAGCTAGTAGTATAGAGGTTAATACGTAATCCTGCCTTATGCCTACTCCCTGGCCCTTACTATAGGATCCTATAAGCTAGTCTAGCTTAAGACTCTTTAACTACTTTAAAAGTCTGTCCTTATAGTTACTTAGTAGTCGGCTGCTAATAACGTTAGTAAGGGGTAACCGGTGTATAAATGCTAAAGCTAACGGTGTTTCGGCTAAGGATAAAAGCATTATTTAATAGAAGAGTAGCTAAAGGAAAAGGCTAACTACTATACATTCCCTCTTAAGGGCGGCTCGCAGGCCTTAGCTAAGTATTAATATATTATAGTTTTAAAAGAGGAAGGTAGACGTAAGAGTTAATAAAGCAGATAGATACCGCTAGATAGCTAGAGTCGTATTGCTATAGCTCGCGGGATAATTTGCTAGAGTTTATATTAAGGGCTATACTAAAGCTCGGTAAGGAAGTTTGCCTTACTCGTATATAAAGAATATTATAAGGCTTTAGTAAATCTGCTAAGGCTATAACTAATAGTGCTTATCTTTAATAAATATATATTTAAACGATAAATTAAATTAGTAATAAGCCCTTACTAGTCTATATTAACGCGTGTTAACAAGTGCTCTCTAGGGAATTATAATATAGTATTACTACGTTTAAATAAGTCGGCGCAAAGCAATATAAGTGTATTACCGTACGACCGCCGGTAGGTATAGGCTATGTTATTACTATTGCTTAGCCGGGACTGCTAAGTATCGATAGGGACGATTGCTTACTATCGACGCGGCCTTATTACGTAGTGCTCGCGCTACTTAATAGGTTTATTAGCGGATATAGAGAATAAGCAGCCGGTCCTATAACTACGGTAGCTATGCTTATATAATGTTAGTAGCCGTATAAGGACGTTGCGAGCTGCGATAGCTTTTAAACGGACGAACTCGTTATTGTCGACTTACCGGTAGCGGAAGGGTCCCGAATCGACTATCTTAGTAAAGGTAAGGAAAGGTCTTAATCTAGACTTACTAGTTGTCGCGGTATTAAGAGCTATTATAGCGACTATATAGCGGCCTTAAGGTCGTTAGCGTAAATAGGTTAGCCTTTATTAAAATTAAGTAGCAAGGTGCTTAACTATAAGAAATAGGCGATATAGTCGTCGCTAATACTATGCTTATTAAGAAGCTCTTAAAGCTTTTTATTCTCCTTAGCTACTCTCCTCGCGGCTATTTAAACCTTAGTGGAGGCCTTAATTCCTTAAGTCTTATATACTTTAAGTCGCCGTTTAAGGTCCTCGACATTCTCTTTTCGTTAGGCGCGCGATCTCCTTTAATTGTCTTAAATTCAGGCTAATTTATTCTCGCGCTAAAGTAAAGAAAGAGAGAGGGACTCTGCTATTAGTTAAGCCTTTTCCTATTTAATATACCTAAGTTAATATTACTTACTATAAGGATCGATATTTAGCTTAATATTCTTTTGCTTAAAAATGCTCTTTTTTATTAATAAAAGAGGAAAATATTGTTTAAAAAAAAGGGATAGATCGTTTTAAGCAGAATATTAGTAAGCGAGTAAGAGCATAAGAAATAATATTTTTTATAGACTAGTAAGGAGAGTTTTACTTAAAGGGGAGAGCTATAAGAATTGCTTTTACGGCTTTAGTCTTTTATAATTTAAACGGATAAAAAACGTAGCGCTGTCTTTATAGCTATTTAAATAAAAGACGGTTAGATTACTTAAATACGTACTTTAACGTCTTAAATAGTTATTTTACGCCGTAGCAGTAAAAACGCGTAACCTTATATAAATTTTTTTAGACGTACTTACTTAAGTCACCCTTATTATAATCTTTAAGCTATAAAAGGTTAAAGTTTATAGATTACTTCCTTTAGTTAAATTAGCGTCGCGCTTTTAAGGGGGAAGTATCTGCTAAGCTAGTACTATAACTAGTTTTAAAAGGCGAGTTTATATTATTATAAGCTTGTTCTTATTATAGTATCTTTATCTATATCCTTAAGGCTTTTACTTATATATCTCTTTAAGTTTATAAGGTCTACTTCTTTCGCTATCCTCTTAATAGCTTAAAAAAGCCGTCGCTGCTTAAGTTAGTTCTTAATTAAGGTTATTTTTAAGAAAACTTATAAATATATTCTCCGTCCCCTCGCGATTAAAATAGCCGTCTTCGTACCGGATATACTAATAAGAAATTTCTATATTCTTAGTTATAAAGTATAGAAGGTCTCCTTTAAGTATATCTAAAGATTTAAGCTATCCTTAAAAATATATAATTGCTTAAAGATCTTAAGGTAATAGTATTAATAAGAACTTTTATATAAATACGCGTGCCCTCTCCGAATTCCTTTTAACCTCTTTAAAAAGTTGCTTTATAATACTAAAGATAATTATTTAAAAGGCGATAGTAAGGACCTCCGTATATATACTAAGTAAACGATTAAACGTTTAACGGAGGCCTTTAAATTAAGATTTTATAGCCTCTTCGATTTATATTATCTAAGCATTATACTAAGTTATATTATTTAACTTACCTATAGCGTTACCTAAATCCCTTATACTATTTATATTAGTTAAATATTCGTTGCTACTATAATATATTACGAAGCCGTTTTACTATTATATTAGCGCTCGGGCTTTAAAGCAGCTATTATAGCTTCGCCGTATAGGTTAAGTTATTACTGCTTTTCGTATATATATAGGAGTAAAAAAAAAGGGCGCTAACCTTATAATATTATCTCGATTAAATTTACTACTATAAGCTCTTATATTTACTTATAAGTAGCGTATAAAACTTAAGTGCTATAAGATACTTATAGCTTAAAAATCGAGTATTAAGTTAAGGCATAAATAAAAGATAAAGTTATTAATAGACTTTAAAAATACGATATTAATACTAAATAGGTAATTATATAACCTAGCAGTCTATATAGCGACTAATAAGTAGAGCATATAAGCATTATAATATCTCGTTTTATTACTTTAAGGGGTTCCCTTAAAGGTGCTTTAAAGCCGCTTTTTAAAACTATAGCTAAAGTATTGCTATTTTAGTTAAAGTAAATCTAAGTCTCGTAAAGGTCGCCGCCTTCTTCTTAAAGTTAATACTAATATAAGCAGCTCTCTTTTTATTATAAGGCTCCCTCCGCTATAAGCTTCGCTACCCTTAATATTTTATAGGCATATATATATATATTGCTATATATTAAGCTAAGACGTAAGAAGAGAAATTAACGGATAAGTCTTACCTCGCACTTTTAAACCTTAGTATAAGGGCGGCTATAGATTAGTCTATATATTTCGGTTCGCCCCCTTATCTTTATAAAGATATTAGCTACTTATAATTTTATAGTATTAACGAATATAATCGGCGTATTAATATAGAAGCTAAAGGTTTTTTAGTTAAAGATATATAAACTATATTAAGGGTAGTTAGTAGCTGTTAGCGAAGTAATAGTAGACTATAGCCTAAACGGAAAAGAAAGCGTATAATCCTACTTAACTATATATATAATAAGATAGTTAAAGCTACGCTATAAGGTTTTTTTTTAGTATGTTAATATTAAAGGCTATATAAATAGCCCGGTAGTTCGATCTATATTCCGTTAAGTAAATAGCGCACTTTACTATATTATCCGCTAGTTCTGTTAATACTAATATTAAATTAATTATGCTTTTCTTATTTAAACCTTACTAAGTCTTTATACTACGAAGGAGCAGGCTGTAAAGGCTAATAAGGTCGATAATTAGTTAACCCTTACCTTATCTCCTAAACGTAATACAATCGCCTCCTTAAAGTAAGTTATGTCGATTAAAGTCCTTTATTAATACTATATCGGTTTGTTTGTTAGTGCTGTTACGGAAACAAGCAATTAGACCGCTAAGTTCTATCGTTATAAGAATTAAGGCCTCCTCGTCCTTCCCTTATATATATACTAACACTACTAAGACATTTTTATTTAGTAGATATAGCACAGCTACTATTAAGTCCGACGATAGTATTAAGACTTACTTATAGTTAATGTCCTTCCGTACTAAAACATGCTCTTAGCAAGCTATCCCGCTTTATTAGTCTGCGTTAAAAGTAACTTAAACTAACTACTATAGCTTATCGGGGCTATTATAATTATCCCGTCTCTCTTACTCGTATAAGGCTTAGCAATTGCTAGCACCGCGCAGTCCTTTAGTTCCTTATCGTTTATAACACCTAGTTATACTATGTCTTGCTTACGTATATTAAGCTAAAAGATACCTAGCTTTTTATATATAGCGTTATAAGTTACGTACTTAATAATTCTAGCTAAGCGACTTATATAGTCCTCCGTAAGGCATGTACTTTAGCTCCGCCGCGTTATACTCCTTATAATAGTGCCCTAGTTTCGTATATCTACTATAAGTCTACGGTTTCTTATATAAGAAAGCCTTATAACCGATTTCTTAGTAATTATAGTATTATACTAGTCCTTTATATAGCTCGAAAACACTTATATACGCCGATTCCTTAGCTAAGTTAAAGTGCTAGCTATTTAAAAGTCTCTTTACTTTATTCCCTTTTATAACGTAAATAACTATTAATCTATACGCTTTTCTTATATCTTTATTGCTTAACTACGAAATCTTAGTAATAATAACGTTATTCTCTATACTAAGTGCCTTAAATATTGCCTTTTACGTTTAGCACTACTATATAATTAGCATTATTAACCTTAACTAAGTAAAGTTAATCTCTTATAACCCGCGCTCTTATAACCGCTATCTTATACGCAGCGTCTTTAACTTTTTAAAGTTCGGTTTTATCTTTATATATAATCTTAATATACTTTACGTTCCGCGCGTTTTTTATAACTACCGCGCTAACCCTCCTTCGTCCTTATATCGCCTTTAATCGCTTACCGGATTTCTCTTACTTATACTTTACCTCCGTTTTAATCTTTAACTTATAATAAGTTAATTATATAATAAAGGGTATTATTAAACGATAATAATATTATGCTTATTAATAGGCCGCTTAAGTTTGTTAATAAATTTAATAGCGTTTTTTAAGCAATATCTATATATAAGGTTTAAGGGCTATTCCTCTTTAAAATCGTCGCGGTATTAAATACTTCTAGCTACTTTCGAATTTACTTAAGGTCCTCCTTTATATTTTAAAGTTCCTCTTATAACTCCTTGCTCTTACGATTAAAGTCTTTATATAATTCCTTAACTTAAAACTAAAGCTCTTAGATTAAGCTTTCTTAAGTATATATAATATTACTTTATTTATATATCGTATCCTTTAATCTTTTAATCTTACCTTTTATTCTTCTTAATACTTTTAGCACTTTTTATAGTATCGTCTTACTTATCTTACTATTACTATAAGTTTTCTTCTTTTTAATAACGCGTTCGATTTTAGTTTTAGCTAGCGATATCCTTATTGCTTAAGTCGCTAGTTGCTTTAATATCTTCGCTATTGCGTTTTTAAGTAATCGAAGTATATCTTAAACTCTTCCGCTAGGTGTTATTTTACGCGTTAACCGCGTTAGCGATACTAACGGGCTACTTAACCTTACCGCGACCTATCTTACGCTAGCCCTTGCTATAATATATAGGCTAAACCTACTACTACGAAACTAAAGCTAAGATAAAAGTCTTTAAAAAACAAAGGAGACCTTAACAGGCCGCGGGTTTTACTATTATTAATATAGTAAGAATAGCACAGTGCTTACGTCTTAGTAAGCGGGCCGAATGTTATTCCGGATTAAAAGCACGGGGGTCCGTGCTTATATTAGCTCTTAAACTATAGTATGTACTAATAGTGCGCTAAACAGTTTATACTAAGGGATTTACTAGTAATTTGCCGGATCCTATAACTCGCCGGACTTATACGCCGCTACGAGCTCGACATTAATTTATAATAACTCTATAGCAACGGGGCTTAATTTTCCTAAATTTAAAATGCGTCGAAAAAGCAATTTTAATAGATATATTATCTTGTTTTATAGTCCTTAAGCTACTATAGTCGCTTGCTATTCTGCTGCGGGCGTCCCGAGCTCCGATATACTACTACTATCTCCCGATTACTCTTAACTGCTAAAGAAGGTCTTTAAGCACAAGCTGTCTAGCCTGGCGGAATCGCAGCCTTAGTTAATCCGGACAGGCGTAGGGTTATAAGACTACTTTAACCTAACCGGATCGGAGAACGGGTAAAGAGAGTCGAGAAAGGGAAAAGAAGGAATAACATAGCCGCTATATAGCGAGGGCAAAGTCGTGCTTATTCCCCTTATATTATAACGCCACCTTTAAGTAAATACTCTAAGCGGCTTGTAGATCGATTCTACTAAATCCGTTACTACTCCTTATACCTTGCTCTTTAACGTTAGACTAACCTTAGTTAATCTAAACCTCCCCCTTATTTAACGGGCCCTTTTTAAGGTCGACACTACTAACTATAACAAAGTTCGGACTACTTAAAGTAGCACTAACAGGACTAAGAAATCCTTAAGAACTACTAAGAGGGAAAAACGATAATGCCTCGTTACTTAAAGGTTTAAAGTTGTTTAGGCCTAAAACGATAGGCTGACGTTTCGTTCCTTAAGGCAAGGCAATGCTTTAGATTGCTTAAGTACGCGCTACCCTCTAAAAAAGGAATAACGAGAGCTATTTTAAGCAGTTTTAAGTAGCCTAAATCTATATAACGCCGACTAAGTAAGTTAGTATTATTAGTCTGCTTTTAAGCTATCTTAACTAACTATTTAGTAGCGGGGTTAATATAAGAGCTATACCTTAAGCGGATACACTTTATCTATTTCCGTAGTAGCGCGCTATGGGGCAAGAATAATAAGTAGTGTTAGTCGATGTCCGTCGTAAGGCACATCCTCTTATAGCTTTAAGCGTTTTTTTTCTTTATATATATATATCTTTCTATAGACAACAATCTTATACTGCCCGACTTAACCTTAACGTATTTCCTTAGCTATTTTAGTTTTAGTATAACGTACCTCTTTACTATTAAATTTATCTATAATAAAGCAAGCTAGTGCCTTTCTATATAGCCGGTAACGACTTATTACTACGTAACGCATTGTCTTAGACACTACTAACTAAATAAAGTCGGCGACTCGGCGATCTAACATCTTCTTAGTTTTGTGTTTATATATACGCACTGCTTTTCTTAAACAAGGCAGGAAACTATAATAAAGAAAGTAGTATTAAGTAATATTCTTAAGGATCTACAAAGTAGGAAGTTGTAGGCAAAGCTAACTAAAAGGTAATATATGTATGTGCTACTTATAATATAAATATGCAATAGCGACTATGTAGGTTAAACCCTTACTTCCCCCGGCGGCGATTATGCCGATTAAAGGGTAGCCTATCGAATTAATACCTATACTTTCTCGACTATAAGAAGCTTGTTTTTAAGCTTTTATTACTAGCGTATATACGGCTAATGCGAAGGGCTAGTAGCTTAAGGGGGTATCGCTACGGGAGCTATACGTCTTACTTAAATAATCTTATACTAAGATTGCACCTTATATAAACATAGCTATAAAGACATCGAATCCTATAACAGCTTTTAAGTTAAGTTATATATACTACTAGTAATACTAAGATACTAAATAGCCTTATAATAGTAAGACAACCGCATTAACTAGTTAAAGACGTATTATTTAACTTACCTTACTTTAACTAAGGCCGTTTTATATAGGGAAAGCTTACCCGCCTTAAATATATAAATTATTATATTAACTATAGCCCCTTCTTAAGGCAATAACGGTATAACCTTACTATATACGAGGCACTTATTATTACCTTACTTTAAGCATGTCTGCCTATTTGCTAAACGACTAAATAAGCCCCGTAGTTCTCTTTATTTAATCGTTACTTTTAAAGTATAAACAATTGTTACTATGATTTAATATTATATAAAGCACGTCTTGTTCCGGGCAAGCCTAGTGCTTATTTTCTTATTACGCTAAGTTTAAGTTACGCTAAGTTTAAGTTACGCTAAGTTAAGTTATGCTAAGTTTAAGTTACGCTAAGTTTAAGTTACGCTAAGTTTAAGTTACGCTAAGTTTAAGTTACGCTCTCTTTAGCGTAAAAAGTTGTTATATTTCGATATACAAGACGAGATTACTATTAAAGAGGTTACTAAGGCCGGTGTTATATTTACTATAACTATAATCTTTTTAGCGCTTTACCTATACTAAATAATTAAAGCTAAGCTATAAGAAGCTTTAATTAAAGTTAAGCTATAAGAAAAATTAATTAAAGTTAAGCTAAGAAAAGCTTCGCGTAAGCGAACCTAAGCATTAATTCTTATAGTATATCTCCTTTTTAGTTTCGGACTAATATTCGCTGTATTATTTAGCAGTACGAGAAATACACTCTTACTAAGCGTCCTTACCTACTTATTTTTCATAGCCTAAAAAGGAGTTATTATATTATACGTTGACATTATTAAGGTACTCCTTACTTAGGCCTATCTAAGTATCTCCTAGATATACTTATAGTTTATAGCTTATTTAAGTTATTAATCTTTTAATTTACGCCTATTTTTACAGCGCCGTTAAGCCGCACCCCTTTAAGGCGAGAATTATCGTTTTCAGACTAGTATTAGTCTTTTACCTTCCCTTTATTAAGGTAACCGTCTAGCAATTTAGTCTATCCGGCGTTAAATACTACTAAGCTACTTTAATAGTATCTTACTTAGTTATAGTTATTATAGTTATAGTAATATAAAGGAAGACATAATCTTTTTATCGTTTAACTAATATTTTAATAAGGCTTAGCTAAAGCAACTAACATTAAACTAAAGGATGCCGTAGCTTAAAGCAGTAAGCGGATTAGTATTCTTAGCATTATCTATGCTCTTAATATATTTTATAACTAGTTAAGTAAGATACTAGTTTAAAGGTTAATATAGACTTTATCCAGCGATTTTAGTTATACTAGCAGTACCTTTAAATAGTATAATAAGAGAGCACTAAAGGAAACGGGTATATAGAGAGATATAGCTATTTATAGTAACAGGCCCCGGTATAAAACGGTCGACGGAGCACCTTATATTATCCTAAGGGCACGGAATCAGACTAATAGTAATTATATTACTATATGCCCTCTAACTACGGCCACTTTTCCTTAAATTTAAGCGTCTTAGGTTTAAGCTACACGGATATACTATATTTAGGTCCTGCAAACGCTTTAAGTAATCCTTCTATATTAAAAGTGCGATGCGGAGGTGCCTTTTAAAGTAAAAATAAAAGCCTTGCTTTTTATATTAACTATAATCTTTTCTTTAGGTTAGTTACACTCTCTTTAACTAAGATCCCTACCTTAAGTTACGCAAATGTCTACTAGTTATTTAATAGACATATCTTAAACGACTTTATCGGACTTATAGAAGGGCTTGCTAAGGACAACCGGCTCGTCTCGCCTTAATATTTATGCTATAGATAGTGTTTAGACGTCTGAATATGCTTTAATTACGTCCGTAAATAAAGTATTAATTAAAGGCTAGGCTCTGCAGGCGACGAGCTCGCTATAAACGACTATAGCTTTAATATTAGCGAAAGCGGCGAGCTATTAACGCCGTCTTAAATTATTAACAAGCATCGCATAATTCGGTAACTTAAAGACAGTTCCTAGATAAGTCTCGCATAAAGGCAAGCGAGGATATAAATACTAGCTTATAAAGTTAACGTTTCTTAAAAGATGTATTTAAGGGCTACTACTATTTTAATAGCTAGTAAAAATAGGAGAACTTAAAACTCTTTTACAACTAGTCGCTTGCTCCTTTAAGATTTATAAATCCGTTATCGCTTATGCCCTTGCCCTTAGTTCTGCTATCTTTATTTAAACTCTTAAAATCTTATACCTATACTCCTTAAGTTCTTATTATAGTCACTCCGCTTATATTACTTAGTATTTCGAGGCGCACCTAAAGAAAAAGACTTAAAAAGGCTAATAGTAATGCTAATAGGCTCGTATAAAAGGAGCTCGAATTCTATTTTAACTTGTTTATCTTGTCTATTATTAACAGTACCGCTAGCCGCTACTCGATAACGGGTGTCGGATATAGCGACTCGAAAAGCAAGCTTAGTAAGAGGACGATTCTCCTTACTATTATTATTAGAAGAACAGTAACTACTATCTTTAAGATTGCTAAGTGCGAACATAGGCTATGTATTTACCGTAGGTAATCGTGTAATCTCGTCTTACGTATTTTTATCTCGATAGCCTGCGTCGTTATATTAACCTTCGCTATCCGAACATTTTAATATAGGCGAGGTAGGATAAATAAGCATATCGAGAGCACGAAGATAGCTAGTTTATCTATAGGCAATCGATTTAGTAGAACTTATATTTTCTTGCATTGTCGAGAGAGAGTTAATAGACATAGCGGGCAAAAAGGGGCTTGTTAGATCGTTTAGCGTCCGCTGGCTGTTAGAGAGTTGCAAGAAAGGAGAAATATAGGAACCGAGACAAAGGGAAGAGGGGGGGGGGGGGGTGTTGTGCCTACGCTCCTTCACTTTCTACACAAGTTTAGGACGGGCTGCCTTAGTCGGGACGAGAGCCCTAGCGAACCATTCTAAGTATCCCGAGGCGCAGCTTTAACCACCTTATTACACATATCGTCGAATGGGATCATGCGCCTTCCTTATCGTTCGGGCTGTGGTCCGCTGTTGCTTCGCTGATGCCTGCAGGCTGCCGGTCACCCTTAAGATGGTTTATGCATCTTTAGCCAGGAAATCTTCAGCTTCCGCATCGATATGCGCGCATAACATTCGCTAATGCAGCAAAGTTACGAGTAGCCAACTTCCCTATAGGCGCAGGGGGGCGAGCCGAACCGTAAAGACTGCCTGCAGCCTCCCCTGCGCCGGGGTTTAGGAAGTGGATGTGAGGCAGGACATGTCCGTTAATTTCTCTTCCCTCGTCTCGGACCCAAGCATGGCAATGTACATGCACATGCCTGGGGTGGCGAAGCTTGCACCGGAGGGAGCCGCATGGCCTGGGGGGCGCTGCCTACGTCGGCATCAACTTCGGGAACAAGACAGTGACTTCTACGAGCCTGCATTTACAGCTAAGAGATAGCAATACTTGAGAACGTTGGCTGAACATCATGGTTATAAGAGAAAGTTAGGCTGTAAAGGAGCGGCTCAAGAGAGCCTTCAGGGACACCTTATGGGGTGGGAAGACAAGGTGTCGTAGCCGGGACAGAGTCATACGCGCAGTTCAGTTAGCAAGCAGGGATACGTGGGTTCCTTCTTTCAATCTACGGTTCGTGGCTGCCAGGCCCCTATTAGGGCCTACTTTCAGCTTATGCACCATGTCGCTGGATGTAACCCTATGAAGCCGCGAGTAGCCAGCTTCCACGGGCGTGCAGCCAAAAAATCAGATGGCTGGCCTAGTAGTGCGAGCCAGGCAGCAGCCTGGGAATTGCCAGCTCTAAGAGTCGGTCGAGCCATGAAATCCCCCCCGCCTCCGGCCATCTTAAAATTCGAAGACGACCGACAAGAGCTTCCTTAGACCTAGACCGGATCAACGAACGAACAGTTGATATGATAATGTACATATATGAGGCATATGTGCTTCTTCCACATTAAAACGGCCCTAGTTAGAGTAGGGTGGGTGGAATGGCACGTCTTTAACTAGTTAATGCGGTTAGCTTACAATTACGAGGCCATCTAGTATCTCGGCATTACTAGCAGTGCATACAACCTGGTTTATGCACTCTAGCTTGCATGCGTCTAAGCACTCCTTAACTAGGGGTCGGAACGCTATAGACCGGCATAGAGGGCAACTTGCCTAAGGGCCGTGACGACACTATGAGCTCTATAGTGGAGATAGACTAAATAAGGAAGGTCGAAGACACGAGCAAAAGACGTGGTTACTCTATTCTATATTAAGGTTTATAAGATAACAGCGCGGCTTTAAGAGGGCGTAACTCTTAGCTATAGCAATTCCGTAAGATAAGCTTCGTATTGGCTTGTAAAGCTAAGAACCTAGCTCTTACTTAGTCGTCCTTAATCGCGGCATCGTTTAAGCTATTAATCGTAAACGTTAAGGAAAGGCCGGATTATTAGTATAAGAGAGGAATATAAAATAGATTACTAAGATAAAAAAGATAACTAGTTACGTAGTAATTCTTCCGGCTTATTTGTCTTTATAAGAACTATCTTTATCGCCTTTTTTAAAAGTGCTTTACCCTTATTATTATTTAACTTATTAACTAAATACTATCCTTAACCTTTTATAAAAACCGCGCTCGTACTATAAGTCGCTAGTTTAACGATTTTTTTAGTCTCTTCTTACTATATTTCGCGTATACTTGTTTCTATTTCGGCGGTAATACTCTTAAAAACCGGGATGTTTACTCCTATACCTAACCTAAAAGGCCCTTAAAAACTGTTATTATTACTAAGCTTTTAATACTCTTAATAACGGAATAAAGATACTTTATCTTAAAGGTTATAGTACTTACTACGGAATGTTTTATCCTGCTTATATCTCTTATAAGTTTTGGTAATAATCTAAAATAGTTAAGCTTTAAGTTAGCACGGCTCGTTATAGCTATACCTCTTTTAATTAACATTATTAAGATAACCGCACTTAATCGAGCATAGGGTGACAAGATGCGATGCTATCGTCTTATTGCAGGTAGCTTGACTTTTTTAAGTCGCAGAAGACTTAAAATAGTAAAGACTTTATCGCCATTCGATGCTATATATACTAGAAATCCAGCTCCGCAGGTGCCTACACACTCTCAGGGCCTACAATGCTAAGAAAAGCCATAATACTTCACCTAAAATCTGTCGCAGGACTTAAAGTCTTACTACTGTGCTACCTATGTCGTTGGCCATGTCACCTATAGCGTGTGTGCAGGGTGCAAGCTCGGTACAAGATCAATCAAGCAAGACGTACGGCTGCCGCAGAGAACTACTACACCCCGCACCGAATGAGCATTGAAGACAACGTGAATTATCGGGGGGGTGGGAGTCGAGGTAGAGGGTAGACTAAGAAAAGAAGATCAACGACACGGGCAAAGTGCCGCTACTTCGAAACTGGCATGCCTAAAAGGAGTGACACAGAAGATGAGGAAATCTCGTTATTATCGCCGAGCTGAGTCGAATGCGACTAGAGTACACCGTAAAGCAACACATTGAGATCAAACCGGCCCGCATGTGCAGGTTCAGGAGCCAGGAGCCAGGAGGGTCTAAACCCTATAGGGCCTAACCGCTAATCTGCTTCCGCTGCATCTTTTCTATCTCGACCACCTAAGCGTTTAGCGTCCTATCCTTAGCAGCATTTGAAGCGCGGTCTGTCGTCGTGTGGAGCTATTTAGTGTCACAGGTCCAGGGGCCGACTGACAGTACCGCGCGGCCCCTGCGTGAGACCTTCGATTTCGGTCTTGCTCACGCGCATCGCGCTTCACCTCCCTCCTTCACCTCTCCCTTTCCTCCTCCTCCAGTACCACCGTCGCGTCGGCGACCACCCGGAACATGTCAAGCGCGATAGAGGATCCCCGGGTCAGGGCGGCGATTGAGCACTATCTGTAAGATTTGAGAAAACTCAGCCGAAGAATACGAAGCGGAATCATCCCTAGATGCATCACCTCAACCGTCCGCTTCGCAAGCAACCTGTCCACCTCCTCTCTCTTGTCCAGACATACTGCCCACCAATGAACGGCATTTCTTATCAACGGACATTGTTCTAAGCCGTCGCACCTTGTGCACTTTCACCCCGTTCATCCGCTCGAAAACAGCAAACCCATCGGTCATCTATCGCGACCCCACGATGGGCCCTGTCAAGCCGCAGAGGGTACCATGGCTCTATATACAGCGTTTCCCTGTTGAAGTGTGTCCTTATCCAGGTATCATTCTACCGTACTTTATCGACATCCATCTCCCAATAAAGAAGCCGAAAGAGCCAATTTCCCTTAGAATTGTAAAATTGACTCCCGGACAGGTCACCCGGACTCACCCCGAGCTCCACGACGGCCGCGTTCGCGCGCCCAACGAAACGTGCCTCCATTGCCCTACTTGGTGTCTCCTTCCGAGATCAGCCCAAGCCCAATCCAGTGCCTAGCATTAGACCTGAGACTAGAGAGGTGGCGGCGAAGGTGGCAAGCGCTGGTGCTGATGGGACGCACTCGAACCGGCGGGCTCTGAATGGCTAGCGCCGCGTGGGAAGAGCTCGTTTCGAATGAACTCCGCTCGACACGTTTCTCGGCCCTTTCCGCCCGCTCCTCGACGTGTTTTAGGAAAGCTTCGATTCGTGCTAATGAATCGTCTCTAGCATCAGGGCCAGCGCTCGTCGCTTTCGCCTTCGTGGCAACAGATTTCTCTCCTGGTGGGCGGGGTTCTGGTCGAATTGCTGTGCTGTTTTCAGAGGGCGACCGCGGGCGCTAGTCTTCGCCAGGTCGGCCGCGTTTGTCGAATTGGCCACAATGATGCTATTGGCCACATTGATGCTACAGGCCACATTGTCGTTCATAACTGACATCCTCGTCATTTTGCGCTTGGTGCTCTTCGTGCTGTTCTGTAGCATTTTCCAGGTCCGCACTTCGTCAAGGATTTGTTACGTCACGTGCGGTTAGTCAGGAAGTGGCGCGCCCGGGCGCGCATTTAATTTAAGCGCCTGGGCGCCCGTTTGCTGGCTGCCGGCAGGTGACCTCAAGTCATCTGACGTGACGTGGTCGATTGAGCGGAACCCCGCTATGGTCCCCCCGCTGTCGCGAGCAAAGACTGCTATATATCCTCCCCCACCCAACGTCGCTGAATTTCCCAGATATTCATTCCTGTTGTTGTTGATGTGAACTGCTCCCTGATGGCTTTGCTGGCAGATATCGCTCGACGCTCTTTGATTGAAAGAGGGTTCTGGGTTTAAGAGGATCACGCCATCGCAGAACGTGTCGATAAACTCGTTGAAGATGGCTTCCGCTTCAAACCGAAGCAGGCTTAGACTTATGCAAAGCTGCCCTTGTGGACACACCGGTAAGCGCCTTGGGTGGATTTCCTAGTAGCGCCTAAACTACCCCCCTAAATTACAGTAGACAGGGCGCCGTAGCAAACGTGAATAGTGGCTTTTCCATCGAATTAGCGACGTAATCAGCGGGGCGCGCCGATGTCTACAGATACGATTGGCCCGCCTAGTCGTTGATTCTGGGCTCGCCCCACCCGACCAGATTAGCGGCGCTTAGCAAGCCCTCGGATACTAACATTTACCGGCCGCCGTAGTAGATTGGATGCATATCTAGATGAGCTTTCCAACAAGTCGCCGCCCGGCAGGCAATGCAAGGTGCACGCTTCTATAAGCTCGCTAAGAATGAGGCACTCTGTCTGATTGTCCTGTTCGATCTCGAGATACCGACCGTCGCGAGCGCCTATTGCTTTAAACGTTCAACTCTATCGACAATTGTTCCGCAAAAGTTCCCTTATTTGAGAGTAGAGAACCTCGTCTTCCCGTTCCCACGGCTTGTCACTAGGGAAAACGACTTTCCGCAGCCTGTTCAACAAAGGGATCAATGACTCGTAGAATGCCGTGAAATTGTCGGACGATGTCTTCATAAAAAGGGCCTCCTTCGCCACAACGCCAAGTTTCATCCCAGCCAGCTCCTCCGTGTCAGCATAGTTCCATTTCTCAAATCGCGGAACGACTCTGCTCTTATCCGGTCCGTTATAGTGGATGCATATCCAGAATAAAACCCAAAAGAAAGATTCGAGGTCATGCATAAAAGAGTGCTCCTCACCCAAAAGTGCTCCAATAGCCATAAAAGCTCTTGTCCCAGTCTTACCCCTAGCACCGGAGGCCTCTACCCGTATATCTCTAATAGCAAGATCAAGGTCAATTAGGAAAGACCGCTGAGAGGGGTTGTTGTCGTCCTCATTCACTATTAGGTTGTTGATAGAGATGTCTCTGTGGAGAAAGCCCGCCTTATGCAACGACTGATGACCTTCAATGCAGCCCCCCAGCGCGACAAGCAGCGCCACGGGTGAGCTTGCATTGTATATCGGCTTTCCATAGTCACGAAGAATGACCCGCCGATGTACACGGTTTGGCAGGGCTTCGACGCCTGCCTTGACTGGAGATGTTGAAGATCGTTTGCTCGGCGGCAGAGCGGCGTCAGTTTCGCTGGACGGTCGCTTCACGCCGGCGCCGGCGCTTCGCCCTTTGCGCGACACACCGGGCGCGCTCGCACCTAATAACAACACTACACGTCCCGATCGATAATTCGTAGCTTTAGTAACGTCCAATCCCTTTCGAACATTGTTCTGGATATCATCATCCACACCGCGGATGCGAACGGTCTCGTGGTGGTAGTATCGGGCAACATTGATGACGCCTTTCTCGGTCGCTTCTTGGACAAGTATACCCTCTTCTTCACGGTCCGTGTACTGCCAGGAGTCCTTAATAACAAGCGTTATCTGGGGGTCTTCTTTGCGATGTGCTTTCCAACAGACTGTCGCCCGACCAGCAATGCACCGTGCTCGCTTCATAGCATTATCAATGATAAGATGCTCCGTTTTGTCGTTTCGTTTAATCTCGATATACTGCTGGCCGCCGGATGTTATAATAGTAGGGTCAAACCCGAGCGTCTCCTCGTTCATCCGCAGAAACCCTAGGATTATCGTCACAAACTGCAGCCCACCGTGCTTCTTATTGATGTCGAATTGCTCGGAGGCGATCCCCCCAAGCCGGTCAAACTCCCATACCCTCATAACAGATCCGCAGAGAGTAAAACCCAAGACGAAGCGACGGGTGCCTTGAGCCGCGAACACCTCTCTCGCATACCTTGCGAGATCAATCCACGCAATCGATGCTATATCGGCCTTCGGATTGCTTTTCAGTTCGCCAGCAACAAGGATGTGTGACCAACGATATCTTAAATCCTCAGAATTAGGATTATATTCAATATCGTTATTGACGAAGCCAATATCCATGCTACGCTTGCCTGTAGAGCCAGCAAGTGGTGTCCTCGGCTGCGCCAACAGCTTTCGCCGAGCCGCCGGATGCGAAATGCGATCGCCTGCGAATTCTTCCAGCTTCGGGATTAGGCCGCCAAACCAAGTTAGCACGTCGCTCTCTTTGGCGCCTGCAGGCCATCCACTCCACCCGTCATCAAAGAGTGGATTGTCGCCTTCTGTACATCTGCGGAAGACTGCCTCAGAAACCATGTCGAGGTCTGGCACGTCTCTAACGATGGCTTTGTGGAAATTGGGTAGTCCGACGTAGACATGTTCGAGCTCCATCTTAAGGACCTGGTCAACATTCTGGCGGGATTCTGACGAGTTCACGAGGCCGCTCGTGTTCTGACTCAACGGCGTTTGTTGGATCGACGAGAGTATCGGTCGGGGAGGCGGGGTGGATTCGGCGACTGCGCTGTAGACCTGTTTCCAGATAAGGGAATCGTCGGGTTTGTCGGCGAGCGCCACATTCAACAGTGGTTTGGTACGGTCGAGATCGAAGTCGTCGGCGTTGACGGCAGTGTTGAGCCTCGACAAGTCACCGTACAGGTTCTTGTCCCTGCCAGCAGAGGGAAGGAGACGCGAGACACGAAGTGATTGGAGTGCCAAAAGAAGATCGAGTGTGACAGTTTGGAGATCTTCAAAGTCGTTAAAATAGCGTACGCAGCGGAGTTGTGGGATGTACCTTCTCGACCCAGCTCATCAAGAACGTTTCGGGACAGCAGGATGCTCCTGCCATCACATATGGAACTAAACGAAGCACGGAAGGCGTCAAGACTATTTCCAATGGGATGTTCCTTGAGGAGCTTTGTGAGATTTTGATCCGCCATGGTGGCTGCCTCGTCGATGTGATGTCGTGATGTGGTGGAAAGGAGCGTCGAGGTTTTGCTGGGGGAAAGCGCGTCTGGCCACAGGCCAGGGGTAGGGCGGCACAGGGCGCCATTTTAAAATTGGCGCCCGGGCGCGTTTTCCCCCGACTACCAAACGTGGGGACCCCCTAGCGCGTCTCACTCGCGTCGTACCCGGCACATCGATTTCTCAAGGACCGACCAACCATGGCCTTAATAACGTTTACCGAAGACGTCCTCCCACCGGAAGGCGTATACAAGTCCCGAGAGGCTTTGTTCAAGGCGATCAACTATTGGGCGAAGTCTCGAGGGTATGCGTTTACGACGGGTAAATCGTCGAAGACCCCGAACGGCCGGGTCAAAATCGTCTACGCGTGCGATCGAAACAGACTACCACCAAGCAATACCGTCGAGCGAGTGCGTCGCACCGCGAGTCGGAAAACCGGCTGCAAATTCTCGGTGCTGGCTAAAGAGTCGCTAGATGGAAGCACATGGATCCTTGGTCACGAGGCGAGCCATTGCTGGATTCCATCAGAGCCGCACACAGCCGGTAACAAGCACAAGGCGGGAACCTTCCGCGTTCAAGGAAATTGAAGGTGGCAGAAGAGCTCCTAGCAGATGCAGCAGATGCCGCGCCATTGGCCATATCATAACATCAAAGGTCTGTCCACTAAGGTTTAAAGAGCTACCGACACCACCAGCAGGGCCCTTAGATACAATTGCGGAGCTGGCCATAAATCAGGCGTTATCACCGATGCCTATTCCAACCGTCCTAGCTGAGATAGCTTCGGTGATGGCCGGCCTACCTTTGCACGATGCAACGGTGAATCTCCTTCTAGAATTGGATCAGTCTGAGAACTCTCTCTCTGCCGCACCTATACCAGTCATTCGCTCTCCACCTCTTATACTTCATCAACCTTCTACTCCTCACTCGCCCGTTACAACAGGTTGCCTGGTCGGTACTCCGTTAGAGCTAATCTCCAAAGAACCTCCAGTGGAGGAGCTTCCCAGCACGCGGCGGGTCTCTTTGCAACCATCAACGCACTATGACTCTCCAGGGGCTATATATGCAAGGTACGTCGCCGCACGAGACGCATGGTATGCGGTGCAGCCTGCAGACAGTGTCAAGACCAACCAGCAATATCGCAAGGCAATGGGCCTTCCGCAAAGATATAACAAGCAGAGCTATGAGTGGTGTCTGGACTACAAACAGATGTCGAGGCGCTGTGTTACGTCAACAGGGTTAAGATATTGGTCGAAGGAAGAAAAGATGGCATATTTAGATTGGAGTAAAGCGGAAGACGAGCGCATTGAAGCCCAGGTCGTGGAGGAAATAGGGGACAATCCCCTAACAAACAAGAGAAAAGGTGTGAAAGAGATCTGGCAGAGGATTGAAAAGGACAGCCGAGAGCAAGAAATCTCGCATTCGGTAGATGAAAGCGCAGACAGCTGTATTTTTGTCAAAACATAAAAGCTGGTAGTTGGCTATTCCGCTACTTGACTGAGCCGGAAGGAGAAGCAGTTCCGCGGTATGCCACAACAAGTGAGTTTTTATTATTATTTGTATTACTCCCGGAGGGAATCTCCTAGAGGGCCACTGCACTGAGTGATCTACGGTAACATCAACAAGTGATTGGAGCGTCTTTGGTGGTCGGGGGGGGGAAACGCGCCCGGGCGCCAGTGTATCAGTCGCCCTCGATTGCGTTGAGCAATCTAAATCTCAATTGCGTGGATTGCGTGGATTGCTGGCGTTGACGGTTGTCAATACGCTATTCGGAGATAACGACAAAGTCCTCTGGCCCGTCCTCCCCTTTCTTAGAATTATCCTCTGCGGCCTCCACGAAGGCGTTGTCGTCTACCGATGGATCAACGACTCCCTGGTAGTTGTGTATTAATCCCGCGTTCAGCTAAGACCGGATGGACTGTGCGGCGCTGATGGTCTTCACCTCGAGTCTCCTGCGCAGCCGGGTAACCATCAGTCCAGCAAATGAAAACGCCTTTTCGCACTCGGCAGACATGGGCGGGACGGATAGCATATCGAAAGCCAGCCGCACCAGCCGCGGATATGTCGCCTCTTTGAGTTTCCAGTACTGAAATGGATCATTGATCTCCCCGTCGTCTGCCCCGATATCGACGGTCCAACGATCTAACTCGTCGGCGATAGGGCGCGTCGGCAGCCGGTAATCGCTATTCGTGATATGGCTCGATTGCACCCTGTGCCTCATTCGAAACTTTTGGAAATCGTCCAGATCGTCGGGTGGCTGGAAATTCTCCACAGCAGTGGCTGGACCCTCCTCCTCAACGTTCAGCGACTTGTAGTCACTTTCCCAGATGGCTCGGACGATCTCTCACGAAGAAAGTCTGCAGAAAAGGCATATAATGAAGTGATAGGGTAGATGTGGTGTATTCCTTGTCTCTGTCCTCCTCTCTTGCTGCCCCTAAACCTAAGCCCCTATTTATATCCCTCTTTCGTAGCACTGGTAATAGGTTCGGAGAGGCTAGGGACCCCCAGCCTCTCGACTGGAGACGTTCCAGTCTTAAATATCAGCTTTCCAGCCTCCTCGTCTGGCTTGGTTGACAGCTCCCTTGTTGGCCTAGCTACCCTTAGGTGACCTGGTTGACTCGACCATGAGCCGTTCTTCGCGACACGATCCGCCGGGCTTCCGTGACCTATTCGGGTCGATGAGCCCAAGCTTCTTCGAACCACTGTAACCGCAAGGCAGGATGCAGAGCGATAGCCGAGTAGTATATCGGACACTTAATGAGTTTCGCGTAGTACTTATCCAATTTTTTCCAACCTAATTCGACGTTGATTGCGAAGTGGCCAGAATCCGGCGGGTCTCTAGCCATCGTTTTAGCTTCTTTAAGCTTCTTTAGAAGATATTCGAACGCCTGGATGATATCCTATGCGGTTCTATAGGCTATGAGCTTCCCGTCTTTGCGAACACGGACTTGCGCGTCTCCTTTAAGTGCCTTAAGAGCATTGGAAAAATGTCTTAGGACATCTCGGAAATTGCTAATCACTATCTAATCGTTCTCAGTTAGTAAATCCTCATCTCGTATACACGCAGGCCTGGCTCTTCTTCTCGACCTGCCTCTGCTGTGCTCGAACCGTTCGATCGCGACAAGGTCGTCGAGAAATTCGCGAAGGAGAAGAGAAGATCTATCATTTTGTAATAAGACAGCCAGCGCGTCATGTTATCGGTCACAACGTCGGCCGGCTTTTTCGTACCATCCTTCTTCTCCTGCAGGCTCCGTAGTAGATAGGTCAGCCTGTCGGATCGATGAATCCAATAGACGAGATTGTGGAGTTTGCCGATCGGACCTTTTTTTCGCTAAAGGTTATGCTGAGCCAGGTCGAGAACATTGGTACGATCTTCTAAATCGAAGACCTCGTCGTCTTTTCTAAAGAGCAGTGCTTTCGCTACAAGGTTGACAATATGTCTAAAGCAGCGGACCCTTCTTTGCCTCCCATCGAAACCGAATTAGTCACCCAGGGCCGTCATCGCGGTGTCGTTGTTCTCCGCGTTATCCAACGTAAAGTAGCTAATCTTATCCTGTATCTCGAACGAGGTGATGACTTCTGCCACCTAAGAAGCGATGTTCTCTCTAGTATGGGACTGCCGCAACTCAGGCATTCCGAGAAGTATTTTTTGTGGGCGCTTTTCCTTAGACAGGTAGAACGCAGCAATCCCGTACACAGCAGCGTGCCGATTGGGCGATCTCCAGCCGTCAAACGCAAGATAGATACGGCCGGGGCACTCTTTTAATTCCTTCACCACAACGCCCTTGTATTAGCGATACTCTTCGAAAAGCCTAGACTGAATAGTCGTGTGAGTCATGTGTGACTAGGTCAGGTCAATTAAAGGATTCAGATAGTCGAGCAGAGAACGGAATCGAGGGGCTTCGATAGCGCGAAAGGCAACATTTAACTCGGTGATCTAAGCAAGTAGGAGTGATTAGAACACATTCTTATTAAAATGATTCTTGAGCGTGTTGATCAAGGCCTGCTCTTTGCCGTCGTTTGCGTCGAGCTCGAAGAACTGTGCGATAGAACGCTTCTTTGTTATCGTACCTTTCGGCAGACGTTTCCCCGACGGCCTAGAAATGCGATGCGCATCGTGCAGATAGCGCTCGATATTTGTCGTTCCCTTCGCTGCAAAGCTTGGGGGTCCTTGGGGCGATTTTTTAACCGAACAGGTCCCGCATACCCACAGCCTATTGTCCCCGTTGTCTTAATGCTTAATGTCAAACCCAAAGCGCCAAATCCACGACTTGAGCTTGCCGGCGCGTTGGGATTTAGTGTAGCCGCGAAAGTGCTGCCATGGAAATGTTTCCTATTCTCGACTGCCTTAAGGGCCTGCAGAAGGCAAAGAATCGAGATAGTCGCCTATCTAAGAGAAGAGTGGGATAATATAAGAGGCGTTATAAACATCCCGATTGCGGCACTATAATTAAGTCACTTTCCCCCTTACTTATGAACGCGTAGACGCCAGGTTCAGACACGAGCGCGTCGAGTTCATAACAGCAAGGGACCCTTGTTAGAATGGATGATTAGTCTAATTGTCAATCTGCCCCTAAGCTGCTAACGCTTCGCTTCGGCTTGGGTGAGATTTCTTTATATAATCTACTAGTTATCTACCCTACACACTTTCCACCGTTAACGGCAATTCCGTTAACATAAACTAAACAATTCCGTCAATCCCGTTAATCAACACGAGATCGGATTAGATTGCCGGCTTAATCAGCCGACTATCAATTGCGTTGATTAAGTTGCTAGTTGCTTAACTGGATTAAGCAACCGGTTGCCAGGATTAAGTGGTTTGCCAGCCTGATGCTGTCTGTGATGCAGAGTCCGCTACCTGAGATTGGTGCATGTGGCGCTCCACTGCTCTGGCCAGTTCTGGAGGAAGCTGCGATAAGTCCATAATTTAAGCCGGTCCCGTTTAACGGTCTCTATGCCCTAAAGGGGAGAGAGATCAAACTGTAAGGCGCACACACAACTAAACAGAGAGTGAAGAACGGGGGTCAATCATTCAATTTATTGATCTCTAAAGATCCTATAAAATCCCGAGAATAGGCACCCTTCTTATATTATAGCCTCCTCCGTTTCCTAACGGCCTTCTCCGAGACATCTCGGAGGTATTCCTTCTCTAAGCGCGTGACACTCTAACCATTTTACTATCCAAAGCAGCACAACTAGTTTAGATTACTCTTACTTAGCTGCTAGGTTCCACAGGGCCGGGAAGGACTCGCAAGATGATTCTTCTAAAGCCGGGGCGAGGGCCAAGCAGGCCGCTGTCAAGCGCGACCACCGTTCATGACGTCGTGCAGGGGAGACTGTGTCACCAACTCCCACAATATCCCAACTCAACGTCTTTAAAGGTTCGGAGGGTCCTAGAGAAGATATTATTGCGCTGTGGTCGCAGTCTGTCACGGGCTGTGCCCGGCTTGGTGGACCCGGTTGTACCGGGTCCGGTGGATCATGCTCCGGCCCCACTCTACGGAGCTTGCTGCTACGAGAACATTCTACGATAAGCCTAGGCACCTGCTTGTTGAATAAACTCCGGGCCAGCCTTTCACACAGTACTTTGTTTGCGCTAACCACGGAACGTAGATGCGAGTCAAGATCGACTACAGCTAAGTGGGCTCCCAGATAGGGGTGATGCAAGGAGGGAAGGAGATGACAGCGACCGGTTCTCTGAGTCCGATATTGACGCCGAAGACTACTTCAACTTGCTACTTTCACCTGCTCGACCTCGGCGGTACCTTAAGCAATTAGGGGCAGAGCCCGATTCCGATAAAGGGGACGAAGATAAGGACAGCGATAATGATTGCGCGGTTAGAAGCCCTCTTCGCCATCGAGTGCGGCAGCGTTCCGCACAGCCAAGGCGTGGTCGCCATAGTCCTGCCCCCGGTACAGGAGGGCGGCCCTTCAACCTTGTTCTCCGCCGCAATCGCCTTCATTGCGGTCTCGTTGTCTTGGCCCTGTATTGCCTTAATAGGAACTCCTTTTACAACCAGCGTGTAGCCGCCTTGGGAGAGCGCCGCTTGCGGTCCGAAGGCATCTCGTAGCTAGTCTGTCTTAATGCGATACTGTTTAGCATATTTCTCGAAGGTGATTACCGTATCTCCGCTTCGAAGCACTCGGGCTGCGATCGCAACGATGGTGCCTAGAGCGCGATTGACAGCCTGAACTATTTCCGGGGGGCGGCGTTGTTTTAGCTCTTAAGTAATGCCGCTGCCGCGGACCACCACTTCCCTGTCGAAGCGAGCAGGCCCATACACGCCGGTCTCGCCGCAGGTCGTTCGCAGCGCGCGACAACAGCCGCTTATTATCGGTCGGTGTCTAATACGTCGATGCAAAAAGGTTCAAGCTTCGAAGACGACTCTTCGCACAGGGGCGTTGTTAATCCGAATATGCCGCAATACCGTGGACTACTTCGGGACGCCACCAGCTTACTGTTAAGCTGGCCTTGTAGTGTTTGGCGATGATGGCATTTCGGGGTGAGGCGCACATCGATAAGAAGTCCTTACATTGCTATAACGAAATGTTACATGTTCGCCCGCTCCGGCTCGGCTAGGGCCACGGGAAGGCTAGTATAGGAGCTATCGTTCCCGATCAAACGAATTGTTAGTTCTAGTTACGGACAGCCGCGCTAGTTGTTATCAGTCCGCCGGTTTGCGTTAGCGTAGCAGTCGCAATTATTATTATTATTTATATTACGCCCGGAGGGAATCTCTTAGAGGGCCACTGCACTAAGTGATCTACGGTAACAGTATATTACTTTATAACACCCAGAGCCCCACGATTCTGTTCGCTTGTTGTCTAGCCTCGGTCGATGCTTCTATAATAGGCCTGCTTAAAGGCCAATTTCTCTAAGTGTTTAGCGTCCTACCCTTAGCAGCTAAAGCACGGTCTGCCACGTTTAAGGCTATTAAATGTTAGTTTCGTCTTATCTTGTTAATGTATATCTACCCGCTAAACTATTTCGAGCCGTTTTGTTGCTAGTGCGAATTAGACTATAGCTTACATAGCCTTCTTGTTCGGTTTCTACTTATTATTGTCTAATAACGCTTTACCTCCTAAAAAGAAGGATAAGTTGCCTATCTTCGTTCGTGCGCACTAAAGTATAACCTCCCGCTGCGTTATCCACTTCTTATATCGGAAAAGAAAATGCTTTACCGTCTCTACCGCTTATCCGCAACTATATATATCCGAGTCTACTGCCTTAATCTTATAAAGATAGCCGTTTAGTTAAGTTATTCCGGTGCGAAGCTATAATAACATACTAGCCTCCTTTCTCTTTAGCGTGTCGTATAACATTTAAGTATAGTTTCCCGGTAGCGCCTTATTAATGCGCTTTAAGTATTTTCTAACTCCTTTAAGGAGTCGTCTAAATTATTGCTATAAGGCGAGTGCTAGGCGTAGTGTCGTTAACCTTGCTTAAAATGTCGCTACCTCCGCAGTACGTCTATATTTTATAGCTCTCTACGCAGCAGCCTTAGCTATTAGACTTAATGCGAAGCCTTTATCCTTTGCTAGTACCTATAAGAGCGTGACGCCGCACCCTCTTCGCCGAAGATATTCGATGCGGTCGTATATCTATAGAAAAGAAGGCCTGTAGCAATAGCGAGATAGGTAAGGCGAAGCTATAAAGGGTGCTTAAGGTATTAAGGAGAATAGGAGGTAAGATTAAAAGATTAAAGGATGCGATATACGAATAAAGCAATACTATCCGTGCTTAAAAGAGCTTAATCTAAGAGCTTTAGTCTTAAGTTAAGAAATTATATAAAGAGTCTAATTATAAAAGTAAGGAGCTACGAGAGGAACTTTAAAATATAAAGGAGGACCTTAAGTAGATTCGAGAGTAGCTTAAAGTGTTTAATACCGCGACGACCTTAAAGAAGAATAGCCCTTAAACCTCGTATATAGATATTACTTAAAGAACGCTATTAAATTTATTAACGAACTTAAGCGGCTTATTAATAAGCATGATATTATTATCGTTTAGCGATACCTTTTACTATATAATTGATTTATTATAAGTTAAAGATTAAAACGGAGGTAGAGTATAAGTAAGAGAAATCTAGCAAGCTATTAAAAGCGAGATAAGAACAAAGGAGGGTTATAAAGTATAAAGATATACGGTAGTTATAAAAGACGTATAGAACGTAAAGCGTGTTAAGATTATATATAAGGATAAAACCGAACTTTAAAAAGTTAAAGACCGCTATATATAAGATAGCGGTTATAAAAGCGCGGGTTATAAAGGATTAACTTTACTTAGTTAAAGTCGATAATACTAATTATATAGCAGTGTTAAATATAAAAGACAACGTTTTAATAGGTGTAGCTAAGGCACTTAGTGCGGAGAATAACGTTATTATTACTAAGATTTCGTAGTTAAGTAATAAAGAGATAGGAAAAGCGTAAAGATTAATAGTTATTTACGTTATAAAGGGGAACGAAGCGAAGAGACTTTTAAATAGCTAGTACTTTAACTTAGCTAAGGAATAAGCGTGTACGAGTATCTTTAAGCCGCGTAAAGGACTAGTACAATGCTATAACTGCTAAGAAATCGGTTATAAGGCCTTCTTATATAAGAAACCGCAGACTGCAGTAGATACGCGAAACCGGGGCATTACTATAAGGAGTGCAATGCGGCGGAGCTAAAGTACGTGCCTTGCGGAGGACCCTACAAGTTAGCTAGAATTGTCGAGTGCGCAACCTATAACGCTATATATAGAGCGACACGCTAACTAGCATAAACAACCTAGCGTGGACTTACTAAAACTAAGGGCGGTAGAAGGAGGCGGAGGAGCTTAAGGTGCGGGTAATAAAGACCTTAAAGAGGGTGCTAAGCGAGGAGCATCCCGCAACGCTAACTAGTATAGCAAACCTAGCGTCGACGTACCGGAAACAAGAGTGGTAGAAGGAGGCGGAGGGGCTAGGAGTGCTAGTAATAGAGATAAGTAAGAAGGTGCTAGGAGAGGAGCATTTTAAGACGCTAACTAGCATAAACAACTTCGCGTTAAAGTACCGGAACTAAGGGCGGTAGAAGGAGACGGAGGAGCTCGATATATAGGTAATAGAGACCGTAAGAAGGTGCTAGGCGAGGAGCATCCCGCGATGCTAGCTAGCATAGCGAACCTAGCGTCGACGTACCGGAAATAAGGGCGGTAAAAGGAGGCGGAGGAGCTAGATGTGCGGGTAATAAAGATAAGTAAGAAGGTGCTAAGAGAGGAACATTCTAAGACGCTAAACTAATAGACCGGCTTAAAATTTATCTTTAAAGGGCGGCGGTAATAATAAGAGTTCTTTATAAGCTTTTTCTTAGTCTTATACCTCCTCCTTATTAAATTCTTCTTTAAAAAGGTCTTCTTTCTTAAACTTAGATTCTTTATTAAAGATCTCCTAATTTACTTACTAATTGTTTAAAATAAAGACTCTTTTAAGTAGCTTATTAATATCTATAAGTAGTAGTAGTTGCTTAAGTATTACGGAACATAAGATATAAGCGCTCCGGCTACTTATATGTTAGTATATAAGATATAAGCATATAGACGATAATTAGCGTCCCGACCCTTAACTAGGGCCGGGGCGAGACCTTTTAGCAGTGCGGTATTATCGCTCTATTTCTCCGTAGCAAATAGTAGCAATTCCTTTAGCGTAGGTTCGATCCCCGCGCGAGAAAGTAGACCTATAAGTCCGTACGGAAATAAGGCTCCCCCCGGGCGCGCGTAATAATATAAGCGTGCGCAGCTTTTAGCTACCGGCTTAATAAACCGGGGAGGTCCCGTCTTATAGATAACGAGGACGTTATCGTCTTTCCTTTTAAGGCGGCAATTATTACGGAACGTGAGATATAAGCGCTCCGGCTACTTATATGTTAGTATGTGAGATGCAAGCATATAGACGATAATTAGCGTCTTAACCCCTAACTAAGGCCGGGGCGAGACCTTTTAGTAGTGCGGTATTATCGCTTTGTTTCTTTATAGCATTAAGCTTGCTATTAAAAAAGGTTCTTTTATTAAATATAACTGTTAATAGACTGTTATTTTAGTACTTATAAGGTAAGGGCAGCATAAAAAAAGATAAAGATATATAATCTAGCTAAAAAGAATCGGATATAAGGCCTTATTTATACTATAGTTAAAAAGACCTTTAAGAAACTTATATAAGCACTAAATTAGTTTTATATATAAAGTCGTTATAAGTCCTTAATATATAGCCTTATAATAATCTTTTAAGTAGCCCTTTTTTAATCTTTTAAGTAACTTACTAATAGTAGTGCTTATACTAGCTAACACACCCCTTTTATTATAAGCTGTTTAGACCGTAGGCAAATTAAAGTTATTTTTATTTAGAAAAATTAAATAAGGCTATTCGTTATATTAAAATACCTTAATAATCGCGGTATATTATATTAAGACTATATAATATAGGTAAAAAATTAGCCTAAATAGTAAAATAGCTTAAACCTTATATTTTACTAAGTTTATAAGGTCCGATTAGTATACTTAGTTTTCTAATTAAATAGTATTAGCGAGGTTATTTTAAATATTATAAGAAAAGTATACTTTTCGTATTATAAAGGCTAACTATAATAGCTTTACTAATACCCCGTAAGAGGTATATTTAAGAGAATAGAGCGTCCTTTTATTCCTAGCTATTTAATAAAGAAATTATGCTTTTATTAATATAAAGCTTTCGTTATACTATCCGCTAAGTTATTTATAGTCTTAATCTATTTAACTTAAATCCTTTTATCTTAAACCTCTTATCGGAGCTAGTGCTTATATATATTAACATACTTAAGCCTTATTTTAAGCTAAGCACTTAATTTAGTTAGTAATTTAATAGTCTAGAGGTTATTATATTAAAGCTTATTAGTGCCTTTAACTTAAATCTTAAGCTTTTTTATTAGCCGGCTAAATTGCATTTACTTTTTAACTATGCTTAATAAAGCAAGCAATTCGGCCTTTATAAAGAACGTTATAACTATAGCTTATTTAGTAGCTTTTTAATTAACGGGGCCGCTAAGGAAAAGGAAGATATAACCTTAAGAAGACTTCTTAGTTTCTTAATCGTTAGCGAATAACAAATCCAATATATAGAAGAACCGTTTTATAGAATTATTAGCTAAGAAGTATATATAACGATCTCTTATATAATAAAGATATATAAGGTATTTTCTTACCTCCTTACGGTGCCTTAGGCTTAGATTATAGCCGAATTAAGCGAGCTTTCCGACTAAGAATACTATATTTAGTTTAGTATAAATCGCCGGGTATAGGATTAAGCTAATAATTAAGAGGTATTAATAAACCTCTTCCTTACTAGCTTTCTTTTTATAAGGCTTAATCTCCTTAATTATAAGCGGAATCTATAGTATCCTTATAATTAAATCGTTATTAACGATATAGAATTTCTTTGCTATTTTTAAGAGGTATAAAGCTTATAAGAGCTATAGCTTCTTCTAAGCCTTATCCTTAATAACCTTAATTCCTAGGAACTAACGTAGCTTACTTATATAGTTAATAGTATATTTATTTATAATAGCTTTATAAACTTCTTCTTATTTATCCTTCCGGCTTAAGGGGTATATTATAATAATATTATCTATAAAGAAGAAGATTATAACCTCTTTATAGATTATTATATAGGTATCTTTTACTAACTATTAAGCGCCTAGCCTTTTAAAGAATCCTGTAAGCTCTTTATACTAAAGTCTTAAGGCAATTTATAGCCTGTAAAGTTCTTTTAAAAGCTTAAAGCATAGTCCCGGCTTATAAAAGCCTAGTAATAACTAATAATAAACCGGCTTCTTAAGCTTATTATATAGGAAGGCGGTCTTTATATCGTATTACTCCGTCTTAAGGTCCTTAAGGCAATAAAGGGCTATTATTAAGCGGAAGGTCCTTGCGCGGAGAGTCGCTATATAGGTGTCCTTATTATTTTCTAGCTACTAGTCTCCTTAGACTACGATACGGGCCTTAAACTATATTACGTACCCTTAAGGATTAAGCTTATATATAAAGACCTACCTTATTAAGATAAGGAAGTAATCGGTTTGTTTAACGATTCTTTTTAAGGCCTTTACTTAAGTATAAAGCTTTTCTTAGTCCTCGATTTCTATAGTTATCGCTTAACGCTACTTAGCTAAATAATCTAAAGCTATCGCTATATTAAAAGAATTAAGTGCGATTATTATATCGTCTATATAAAGCTTATATTTAGACGCTATAACGATAATATTATTAATAAAGAGCTTCTTCGGCCGGCGTGGCCTCTTTCTTTTTATTAAATTTCCGGGGTCTACCCCTTAAGATATATCTTTCGCTTTATAGCGCCTTTAAAACTTAAGGGCTAACTCTTATGCCTGTTTTAATATAGATATTTAGTTACCCTTAAGGGATAACAAACTAATCTTTAGTAATTATAGCTTTATAACCGCCTTACCCCTTAAGCTAAGAGGGGCCTTATTTAATTCGTCTCGAATTAGCGTTCTTAACTAAATATAAGGCGCCTTTTTAGCCTACGTAGTTATAAAGCTTTAAGAGGGTAAATCCGCCTCTGTTTTATTAGCTTTATAGTAAATAACTAATTATAGTATTATAACGCCTTATAGTAAAGAAGGTATTAAGGTTTCTTTTATAGCTCCTTTTTTATTTTAAGAGGAGAAATATATAAGCAGGCGTCTACTATTTAAGATACCTTTTTTATCTTACCTATACTTTAAGTTAATACGGCGCCTTTTAAGACTTTTAAAGCAAAAGGCGTTATAATATTATCTATCTTTTTATCGGAGTATTTATATAAGTCGACCTTGTTAAGGTCTTCTTAATTAAGGACGTTTATAGCGGCTATTTAACGCAAAATATTATATATATAAACTTAAAATGCTTTTATATTATCTTTCCTTTTTAAGTCGTATGTTATAGATTTATTAAATTAAACGTTCGCTAAGACTAGTAATTTAGTTTAGCTAAGCGATAGTACTTATATAACGTATTACTACGTAGACTTATAGCTTATAAGATACTTAATATAAGCTTGTTAATATAGCGGAGACTAAGTTTTATACGACTTTATATACTTTAGTGCCTTAGTTATTATTAAGTAAGCTATATAAATAAAGACCTATAAATATAAGATATTAAGGCAGATCTTCTTAATATAGGCATAAAGGGGGTTATTATCTTAAATATAAGTTTACTAACGCTTATATAAGCTTCTTTAACTTTTATTATACCTTTTTAATAGCGTAAGGTTTAATAAGTAAACTGCTATATAGTAAGTCTTTAGTTATAAGTTATTAAGAATATTAAAGTTAAGAGTTATAACCCGGCCTTTTTTTTTAACTACTGCTTTAAACCTTTTAACGTAGCTGTTTTATATAAGCGTTAATAGGGCCGATATAAAGATCTACGCTTTAAGGCCTTTTATATAATCTTTAAGCTCGTTCGTTATAAAGGCCTTCTCCCTCTTTATTATAAGGATTACTATCTCGATCCTATACTTAGTTTTTAGCATTATTATAAGCTTCTTAAAGGCCTTTTTAACCTTAGGTTTCTTTTTAATAATATAGTAAAAACGCATTTTAGTCGTTATATATATAAAGAGGGCGTAATACTTAGAACTATTATATCTATTTACCGGTCTTAAGTATAAGTCGAAGCTAAATTAAGCTCCCGCTCTTTATAACCGGAACGTATGTTCTTTTTATAAGACTTACCTTTAAGCCTTCTTAATAGCATAGACCTTATATTTATAGCTAAACGGACTATTAATCCTAAAGCTAAAGCTACTTATTATAAGCTTTTTAAGAGATCCTTATCTTAAGTAGCTTAAGCGCTAGTACTATAAGTTTACTATGCCGTTTATTAGTAGCTTTAGCTTTTAGCTTATAATAAAGACGCTATTCTACGGCTGTTTTTTAAGGCTCGCGATTACGTATTAGTTCTTAAAGTCTTTAAGCTTTATAAGGAGCTTAGCTATAAGCTCGTAATAAAGCGTACTAGTAATTTAGTTTTTATAGATTTTCGTAAGAATCTCTTATTAGGTAAAAAACACGCTTATAAGCATCTTTAAAATATAATAGCGATTGTTAAGGTATACTTTAACCCCTCGTTTAAGCTAAATCGTTGCTAATCCTACCCCTTAAATATAAAGCTAGTTTTCGCTTACTTAAACTTCCTTTATTAATCCTTAGGTAAAGGATTCCTCCTTAAACTACTTAAGATTATTAAATATATATACGCTAGCCCTTAAATCGTAGATCACCTTATCTTTTAAGGGCTTTTCTCCTTAGTACGTATTATATACTTAAGAGATAGCGCTAACCTATTTATTTAGGTTATTATTATTAAGGACCGTTATATTATTATCCCTTATTAGCCTTAGCTTTTAAGCTATTGCCTTTTCCTTCTCCTTAAGGTTATTCTTAAGCTACTTATTAATAAAGGCTTTTTATTCTTTATAAGAAACCTAGCCCTTAAGGGGGTCTTTACTAAATATCGTTTTAAAGCTTTAGCAAGACTTTTACTAGTCGGTATCCTTTTTTATATTATAGGTATTATAAGCCGGGCATTTACGCGGCTTTTTATTTCTTAATCCTTAATTAGATATTTAAGGACTAGCTTAGTTAATTATAGGTGTCTTTTACTATAGCCTTTTCTTAATTCTAACCTTTCTCTTAAAGTCTATAATAATAATCCGGATCTCTATTTTTCGTTGCTTAATATGTTAAAGAAGGAGGTTAATAGCCTTAACTATCGCAGCTTATATAATATCCTATTTCTTAATTAATTTAAGGAAGTCCTAATAAATCCTTATATTATTAATTATAAAGATACTTAAGTCTCTTAAGTCTATAATTACTTAGTTAAGCTAATTAGCTTATACCTTTTAGTCCCGGCTTCCGTTTATATTTATAATTTATTAATAATAGTCGTCGATTAAGGTCTTCTCTTCCTTAATAAAGGGGAGGACCTTTTACTTAAGCTCTTTAATCTTATCTCTTGCTAACTATTAGATAAGGGTCTCCCCTTAAAGCCCTTTACTAATTAAATTCTTAATCACCTCCTCGATTTACATTATAGCCTTCTTTTTAGCCTTATAACGGTTATATTCCTTAAGGTTAATCTTTTCTTAGTAGCGGAATTCCTCCTTAGCCTCTTAAAGCCTTTTATTATAGTCTTTTTTAGCTTATACGAACCCGACTTTATTATCCGGGAAAGCTATCCTTATAAGCTTTAGTTTAAGGCTATAATAGTAGCGCTCTAGCTAGGGTTAACGGGCTCCGTAAGCACTAAGGTCCTATTTAAGTTAATATAGTCTTATATTTTATATATTTTAGATAACGATTTAATTCCCTTAATTTAAGGGGTTTAATCGAGGCTTTCTTTAAGTTTAGCAATATATACCTCCTTGCTTATTTACGTGGAGGGCATCGTAATAGATTTTACCTCTTTTAACGAGGGATATAAGTTATATAGGATTTATATATAGCCTCTAAATTCGATAGGGTCCTTATGTTAATATTAAAGCTAAAGGGAATTAACCTTAAAAAGGGCTTAATAATAGCTTTAAAATTAGTAAAGATAGGTAAAAGAAGTCTTAGTTATGTATATAGGCTTATAACTGTCGATAGACTGTTATTTTAGTACTTATAAAGTAAGGGCAGTATAAGAAGAGATAAAGATATATAATCTAGCTAGAAAGAATCGGAAATAAGGCCCTATTTATACTATAGTTAAAGGAACCCTTAAGAGACTTATATAAGTACTAAATTAGCTTTATACGTAAGGTCGTTATAGGTCCTTAATATATAGCTTTATAATAATTCTTTAAGTAGCCCTCCTTTAATCCTTTAAGTAACCTACTAATAGTAGTACCTATACTAGCTAATAGTAACGTCCTGGGTTAAAATAACCTTCTGAAGCAAAGGAACATATATTCTAAAGATATTCGTAGAATTATAACTTACTAAGTAGCCGATATAAGTTCTTAGATCGAATTTCTATAGCCTTTTTCTTGTTAACTATATGTTAGCAGTTATTGCATAGGCCCTACAGCCGTACGCTTAAAGAGTTATATACTAGTTATAGTCGGGCTCCTTCTTTTTTAAAAATAGCTTTAAAGGGGTTATTTATAGTTATCGAACAGATTCTCTTAATTAAAAGGTCTTAATAAGTCCGGTCTGGCTTTTTACTTTTATAGGTGTTTTTAAATAACAGGCCGCTTTTATAGTCTCTTTTTAAAGATCGCGAGGAAGCTTTATAGCTATCCTTATCTTACGAGCTCTTTCTATTAAGGCACCTCCTAACCTCTTAGCACCTTTATTCTAAGATTAAGTATTTAAGAACAAGGATTTTACTAAGATACCTTTCTTTTAAAGCTACTTCTTATTAGTTACTTTCGCTAAAAACTAAGGACGAGATCGAGATAGCAATTCTCATAACGGATAAGGAGAAGGCCCTTATAACGAATAAGCTTAAAAACTACGTAAAAAGCCTCGGAGCGCAGATCTTTATATCGGCCTTTTTTAAGGCCTATATAAAACGGCCACGCTAAGAGGTCCGGAGCAGTAGTTAAAGAGAAAGGCTAGCTTATAACTCTTAACTTTAATATCCTTAATAACCTATAACTAAAGACTTACTATATAGCGGTCTACTTATTAAACCTTACGCTATTAAAAGGGTATAATAAGAGCTAAAGAAGCCTATATAAGCGTTAGTAGACTTATATTCGGGATAATAACCCCTTATACGCCTATATTAAGGAGATCCGCCTTAATATCTTAAATCTATAGGTCTTTAGCTATATAGCCTACTTAATAGTAACCAAGGCACTAGAATATATAAAGTCGTATAAGACTTAGTCTCCGCTATACTAACGAGCTTATATTAGGTATCTTTTAAGCTATAAGTCTATATAGCAATACGTTATATAGGTATTAACCGAAAATAGGCCTGCTAACGATATAGCGGGAAAGTCTACTATAATAATAGACTGTAAGCATCCGGAGAGGTGCGCGAACTACTTTAAACACTTTCTTAGCAGACTATAAAGGAGTGCCTTACTAGTCTAAGCACTTATATAGCTAACTCGTGCGGCTTACTAAGCGAAAAGTACGCTATAAAGAAGATCGGTTCTTAGTAATATCGGTAAGTTAAAAGAGTTTTAGAAGGCGCCGAGAGCAACGATAATATATACAAGGTTATACGGTGGTTAATATAGCGAGTCTAGTCACGACCCGCCTATATAAGTAAGCGAAACGTTTTATAAGACCTAGACGGAGAGGTGTTATAGTACGAGGATGTGTTAAGGGTAAGTATATAAGTCGGTAGCTATTTAAGGCCCGCACTTAAGGGTGCGGGACTATATTAAGGAAACGGTAGTTAAAACCGGCCTTAATAAGGAACGTGTTACTTAATAGTAGCGGGAAACATTCTTAAACCTAATTTATATATAAAAAAGTTTTTATAGCTAGCCGCGGTACCTATATAAGGTCCGGACTACCCTTACTTCCTAGTTAAAGGAAAATAAGAGATATAAAAACCTAGATAAAAGGCAGTAGTACTTACCTCCTTTACTTTTTATATAAGTATAAAGCGGGCTGCCTTAACTAAGACTAGTGCTTAAGCAAATTATCTTAAGAATTCTTAGCGCGTAGCTTTAGCTATCTTATAATATATATAGTTAGGTAAGATTATACGCCTTCTTTTCCGTCCGGGCTATAGTCCGCTATTACTTCGCTAACGGCTACTAGCTACCCTTAAGATAGTTTATATATCTTTAACTAAGAAACCTTTAGCTTTTATATTAATACGCCGATTATATTCGCTAATACTATAAAATTATAAGTAGCTAACTTCTTTATAAGGATAAGGGGGCGAACCGAATTATATAGACTAGTTTATAGCTACCCTTACGCCGGGGTTTAAGAGTAAGAAGTAGGACTTATCTATTAATTTCTCTTCCCTTGTCTTAGCTTAATATATAGCAATATATATATATATACCTATAAAGTATTAAGGGTAGCGAAGCTTATAGCGGAGGGAGCCTTATAATAAGGGGAGGGCTACTTACGTTAGTATTAACTTTAAGAAGAAGGCGGCGACCTTTACGAGACTTAGATTTACTCCGACTAAAATAGCAATTCTTTAGCTATAGCTTTAAAGAGCGGCTTTAAAGCACTATTAAAGGAACCCCTTAAGGTAGGAAAACGAGATATCGCGATGCTTATACGCTCCGCTTATTAGTCGCTATATAGATTGCTAGGTTATATAATTACCTATCCGGTATTAACGTCGTATTCCTTAGGTCTGCCGATAACTCTATCTTTTATTTATGCCTTAAATTAATACTCGACTTTTAAGCCGTGGGTGTCTTACGGCACTTAAGTCTTATACGCTACTTACGGGCATATACGAGAGCTTGTAGTAGCGAATTTAATCGAGATAATATTATAACTTATAAGGTTAGCGCCCTTTTCTTTTACTCCTACGTATATATAAAAAGCTCTTCGGTTCCTTAGCAACAACCTAACCTATACGGCGAAGCTACGACGGCTGCTCTATTCGTTTAGCAACTTATAAATACACCTATAAGATTTTTACTAACTAGCTAGAAGATAGTAATAAGATTCTGCTTAAAACCCCGTTAGCTCTTAGTAACTAAGTTAAAGAGAAATAAGTTAGTAATTCTAAGAGACGTATATAGCTAAGGGAAAAGCTCTATCTTACTATAAGCAAGATTTATATCTTAACGGATGTATAGACATCTAAAGAAGGGGCAAACTATTTAGCTGTTATTAGTTACTTCTTAGATAAGGGATAATCTAAAAACCCTAACCCTAAGAAACCCTACAGACCTGCCGCTTACTAGGCTAAGCAAGGCACGGTTCCTATAGGTTATTATCGACAGGTTAACAAAGGCCGTGACTCTAAAGGTAATAGACACTATAAAAGCCGAGGCATGTGCGTAGCGTTTTCTCTAGTATTATTATAGGTTCTACGGGATGCCGCAGTTAATTGTTAGCGACCGCGGAAGCAACTAGTTAAGCCGATTTTAAAAGAGAGCCCCGTTACTAGTAACGAGACGAACGACCCCGAAGGAGCCCTAGGCTAGTTCTAAGACTATGCCTTCACCTAGGGTTTCGCTCTCGTTACTACTAGCAAGGCACGCGACCGCCTCTAAGTAAGCTGTATCTATTATAAAAGAGGCACGCGAAACACGCGAAAGCTATCGGATACGTTTATAGAGGGAGGGGACCGAAAAAAAGAGCTCACCTATATTAAGGTAAAGGACTGTCCTTATAGTCTTTGTGTCTTCTATAAAACTATCCGGAGCGGAGGGGTAGAGGAGCGAAAGAGCTAGGTGGTCGGTTTTACCTACGCATACTATACGCACCCGCCACTTTAAAATCCCTTTTATTACGCCTGCTATAGATCCTATATCCCTAAGCGGGCCGCAGCAGTCGATCTAGCCCTCGCGCATCGGACTGCCGGCCTGTCAGCGACTAAATTAACCCGGATTCTCGACTAATACGGCTTAGGCAATTGTCTTTCCGCAAAGGAGTTCTACAACCTAAGTCGGTCTAAAGGAAGACGCAGCAGTTAAGAAGCGCTTGACCTCTTGCTTACTTATTTAGAGTTCGAAGACTTCCGCGTTCGTTGCTTCTTTAAATACCTTCTCGACGACTAAGGACGACGGACAGCGCGGGTACTCGAGCACCTGTTCTTCTGTTCTTCCGAGCAGATCCGCTTAGGTAGAAGATTCGTTAGCGGATTCCTTATGCAAACCGCTGGCTCGTTTCTAAAACCCGATACTGTCATAGAGCCTAAGTATTGTATTGTCACAGCTCTTGTTTCCCGGCTTGTCTTTATAGGAGTGGTATATAGGCATTCTAATAAAACTATATTCACCTTTACATACGGCCTTAATTAGCTAGTAGCAGGACATGCATATCTTTAATCTATATTGCGACCCCTTTATCTCTTTTACGTGCGCATTTATCGCCTTGTTTAAGAGGGTTGTTAAGCGCGGAATAGACAAAGCGACCTTTACTAATATAAGTTACGTCTTCTTAATCTTAGTCGCATTTTACTAATATAAATACTGCCTATACAATTCTTTTTATTTAGCTGCGGTGTATCGATAGCTTGCTAAATACCTTTAGACAAAACAAACTAAAGCTAAGGATAGTAGTATATCTAATTATCAACTAAACGCAAAATTAAGGGCAGATATTCTATCCGCTATTCTTTTTAAATAGCATCGTTAAAATTATTTAGGTCTAGCCTAACCTATCTTGCCTTACAATACTCTTAGTACGATAAATACTATCTAGCTTAACCTTAATTAATAATTGCAACTACTTTTAAGTTTAATCTAGACGCTAAAAGAATATTAAGTAAAACGAGATCGTTATGCGTAAACATAATAAGCATATTAACACTAATTTCGATTTTATATATATCTTAAAAACGGTAAACAGCGTTCGCGCCTCGAAATAGTCTAGTAAGTCTTAGATAGTACGAAAGAAGAATCTTATTAAGTAGTTCTCTACTAAGGCTGCTTAAAATTATAAAATTTTAATTTAGATTTTTTAGATATACTAGAATTTAGATCGATTGCTTACTAATATATCGCTTATTCCTATCTTATTTAAGTGTTCTTTATGCTTAAACTATATAACTAAGCTCCTCGTAGATAGATCGTCTTTTAGTTTTATTTAAAGTAGCCTATCTGTCTTATAAGGTGACACCCTTTACGGGATTTATATATATAAAGGTCTGCCCTTTATATTCCGTCTAGCTGAAAATTTTAAGGACGGGAACTATAATTTATAGCAGCTTGTAGATTATTCTTTAAGTCTAAGCTTTAACAGTAGATATATCGGCGCCGTACTTAATTACAAGCCTTAGTGACGGCAGAATAACCGGCGGTGGACGGTTGAAGCTTGTAGCGCGGATGTTGCCCGATTTTTCGTTGATAGCCTTTATTTCGGCGGGCGGGGGAAGCGCAGAAGCTCGTCTCTCCTTAAAGAAGGAAGAATCCGGGAATATCTCCGTAGGTTGAAACCCGTAGTTATCTAAGCTTGCGGGAAGCTCTACGAAAGCCGCGGCAGACATTGAACTTAGCGGAGCCGCGGGTGAGGCAAGACTCTCGAAGGCTTAAGATAATTACGTGGAAAAGCATCGCTATATAAGAGGCAAAACTAAGGCTAGCTAGCACTTTTCGCTTTCTTAGCGCCGGCGCTATATTGATCCGAACCTTTAGCGCACTAAGCTGCGCTTTAGAAGAGTGGGTCGGTTAGTTAGCACTATAGTGGATGTTTGTTACCTAAAAGACTAAGCCACCTAAGTAAGATGGTGGTCTAAGACTAGTATACGACGTACGGCGGCTGCGGCTGCACCCGCCGCCCGCCGCTAGCAGCCGTGCGCTTAGTGGCAGAGTTGACCTAGCAGAGCACCTTAAACGAGCGGATCGATCTTGCAGTAGCGACCGACTCGACTAGGAGGCGCTTTCGTGCTTTCGAATATTCGCAGATTTAATCGGATACGCAAGACAGAGCGAGCGCTACACCTAACCTCTCCCGCAATAAACTTACTCTCTAAACCGGCTGCATTTATGCCTTGGATCATTTTATGCTAAGCCTAAGATAGTTAGTCTTAGAGCTATAGCTGCCGCGGGAAGCTGGTCTAGATCTCTAGCTTGGATAGGTAGATAGCGAAAAGCTATCGAGGTCGCGGGGAGAAGTCTACTGCTGCTGCCTAGAACCGTCCGTTAAGTAAGGTGGTGGGCGGAGCCCCTACCTTTTCTCTTACTATATAGAAGAGCATTTCGGCTGTGCACGCTAGTCTTAATCGGGCTACTACCTGTCTATCTAAAAGTGCTAGAACTAGATTAAAACTAGCGTGGAAGTTATATAGTCGCCGACTTTTAAAATGCTCCTCTATAATTAATTAATAGGTGTACTATAACTAGTTATACAGGCAGCCACACTTAAAGGAGGAAACAGCTAAAATTAAACGTTGCTCGAACTATTCTCTTTACTAAAGGGTGAAACTAAAATCTGTCTAGACTGCATTTAATTTTTATTTTATAATAAGGTAGGTGGTACTATATAGTATTATTAAAACGGGGTTCTGCGGCTTAAGCTTAGCCTAATAAGGAAGTAGTTAGGAATTTACAATAGACTAAAGCTTAATGCAGCAGCCTGTATATATAGCCGTAAGAGATGTTATATTAATCGATAATGCAATGCAATGTAATTTATTTTGCGAGAAATCTATAGAATTATGCTCGACTTACGAGTTAAGACGAGTATAAAGACTACATCTTAGGTAATCTATATAACATTACGCTAAGAACTGCTTTATTATAGTAGCTTTAAGAGCGACATAAGAAACGATAGCTAAAGTTATTTCGGATAGCAATAGACATCTTATTAATGCTAGCGATAAGTAATAAGCCGGAGCGGGTGTTTTTAAGGGCTCGTCGTACGATCTCCTAAAAAAGGGCACAATTAGATACAGACTAAATTAAAAAAGGAGAATGCTTAAAGCATTAAGTAAAGAACAATGTCTTAAAGGGGGAATAAGTAGCGGTGGCATAAGATTTTATGTAGATTCCCCGTTTAATTTCCCTTTTCTTTTAAAAGCAAAACACGTAAGATTTACTCACCCCCTTATTTAAGACTTTATAGTTAAGCTTAATTAATTACTTCGTATTTTTAATTTACTATATAGTATGAATTTGTCTATTTTCTTAAAGGCGTCCTTAATAACATTTTGTTATTATATATAGACTAAGTATAAAAAGGTGTATTGCAATACTTATAATAAATGTAAGGCCGATACCGATTATCGATTGCAGGACTTTCTATATATAGAAAACCACCTTAAGAGGGTGTTATTAAAGACGAGATAAATAGTAAACTAAGTACTTTATACTTATAAAGTAAATTCGCCTTTTATTTTACCTTATCTTTAAGTATTATAATAAAGCGTGTGGATGCGATTCGTATAGTAGTCTTAAACTAGCGATTTGCGTTGTTTATAACGTTAGCTATTATAAGATAATAGTATTAACCTTAAAGCTTAAGATTCTAACGATTTAGTATTTAAAGCGGTTTTTAGCGTTAAGACGTTTATTATAGAAAATGCGATTCCTAGACTTAGGCTTTTAAGCCTTAGATTAAATCTTCCTATCCCTAAATAATAGTGCTTTACTTATAAACCGTAGCGCTTAGCTTCTTAATCGTGTCGCTTTGCTTAAATATTCGATGTTTTAGCTTTACTATATTACTTCCTATTATCGCTAGCATCTCTAAAACCCTTTAGATTATCGATTTAGCGGTCTCCACATTGCTACGTGACTTTACCTCGTCGCCTCTTTCGCTTTCGTTGCCTACCGATATAACTCGCGTCGTTCGGGTCGAGACACGCTTAGGAGCTCTCGCGGTCGCATTTTCTAGCATGCCTCGCGTCGGACGCGTTAATAGCGACGGGCTAGTTAAATCCAGCCCCGCCCTTAAGTCGGCCGGAGGCGCCACTTCTAGCTCTGCTATAATAGCAATTAAGAGCCACACCTACCCTAGAGTAAAGAAATATAAATAACTATAGTAAAACGTCGGACTGCGTCGGTTTAGGACTTGTTTTTCCTCTTAAACTAGCTTTAGCGAAGTTAAGCACTAGCTTCTCGGTTAGCATTATAGAGCTAGTAAGGAACGAACGCGAAAATAAGTAAAGCGTAGTATAGGTATAGCAAAGGGGGCTTATCGCTTTACTTGCCTTCTTGCTTTTTCTGCCTCTTCCCCGCTATAAGATAATGCTTAAATAGCGGATTTTATTGCCTACCTTCTTATAACATGCTTTAGTTCTTAGCGCTACCGCCTGCTTACGTTCTTATCCCTCGCCCTCCGTCTTTATCTTATTATCTCTTTAATCTTTAGTCTTATAAGGGGCTGGTTGCCTTACTTATTACGTTATTAGAGAGCTTTTTTTCTGCCGGCAGAATTACTAAGCACCTACAAGCCTGGATATTTTCTGCCGGCAGATTAAAAGTAGAGTATTATAGTAGGAATTACTGCCGGCAGAATTATATAGTACTTAAGCGCCTAGATATTTTCTGCCGGCAGAATTAAAGCGGTGCACAGTGGCAGGAATTTTAGGTGAGTATTACTATTTACACTCATATATATCTCTATTTACACTCACGCCCCATTTTAAAAATACGTACTAACGCCAGCCCGCCCCGCCAACTTATAGTGCCCGCGCCTAGCAAGTACCCGTACCTTCT
>JAPEBW010000167.1:0-78004 GCA_027405785.1 Ophiocordyceps robertsii
CGAAAGGGCTTAAGAGGTATACGCTATATAAGTAAAGGAGTTCGCGGTAAACTTTAAACCTTTAAAGAGCGAGCTTATCTACTTTACGAGAAGATATAAGGCGATTATAACCTTTATTCGTTTTAAGGCCGCTATAATAATGCCGGTTTAAGACGCTAGGCTTTTAAAAGTATAAGTAGACCGTAAGCTTAAGTAAAAAGCATACCTTAATAAGCTATGCGCTAAGCTAAAAAGGTAAAACCTAGCCCTTATAAAGCTCGTAGCGTCTATATAAGAATATACCTTACTTAAGGCTTAGGAAGTTTATAGTAAAGTCGTTTAGTTTTTTATATTATACGCTATAGTTATGTTTTAGAAGATAACCTTAGCGGATAGAAGGCCCCGCGGGATAGCCGCGAAGCTAGCATAGAATTAAACCGCCTGCCTTTTAATAATCGCGGGGGCCTATTAAGCTACCTTAGTTTACTAGCTTAAAGCCGAAACCTAAGTCCTGCTAATTAACCTTTACCTAAACTAAAAAATAGCCGATACCCTTAAGAGGTTAAAGGACTCCGGAATCCTAAACTAAATCTAATACGCGTCCGCGTTAATAGTAAAATTACTCCGGTAATGTAAATAACGGCTAAAGCGGCCTACGCCCTTAAGGCCACTACTCGCGGAGGTATTAAGGGGGGTATAGTCCTAAGTTAAGTCCGGCGAGCTTTAAGAGAAGAAAAGAATAAAGGAAATCCTCTTTAAGGAATAAGCTAAGCGGTAAAGCTTAAAGGAGGAACTTATTAAATAGCGCCGGACTACGCTTTACCTTATAAACCTACCGCCTTAATTCGATAAGGCTATAGCGCTTAACCGGTATAAGGCGCTACTTAAGTACCTAAGCTTTATAATTACTTAAATATAAACTAAAGTAATAGGCCTTAAAGACTTCTTATTCCGCTATAATATACTTAAAGTAGTATCGCTCTTTTATAACTATAAGTAACGATAAGATACTATTTACTATGCGATAATAAGCTATAAGCTTATTAGTAAGGTAAGGGGGACGCTACTATAGCGACTTTATAATATAGGCGAGGTGCGGGCGAAGCTTTAAAAATAAGAGATAGCGGCTATGCTAATAAGATAGTTCTTAAGCTTAAGGCGCCTATAATAATTTAATTTAGCAATACGACTATATTAAAGGGAAGATAAAGTATACGCGGTGGCTTTAGTTATACTTTAGTTAAAAGGGGATATATATTAATTAAATCGCCCCCTTAGCTTAGCTTAAAAGAATAACCTATTAATATAATAAAACGCTATAAAGCACTAAAATACTAAAAACTTCCCTCCCCTCTTAAGACCTTATTTAGCTTATAAGGCCCTTATCGGACCTACCTTAAGCTAGCGCTTTAGCTAGCTTCCCCTCTTAGTTCCCCCCCTTAATACTAGTCCTTTACCTTAGCTAAAGTCTAAGTTCGTTATTATTATCCCCGGCGCCGCGTTAAGCGCGACTAAGAGCGATAGCGGACTTCCTTATCTAAGGAGTGTTATAAGAACGTCCCGCTTAGCTACGACTATAAGTTAAAGTAACGGGCGCCCCCCCCCTCCCGCGCTTATAACGACTTAAAGTCGCGGCGGGAGTAGATATAAAAGACGTCGTCTTATTAGCAGCCCGCTAAAGCGTTTGCTTCGGGGTCTATAAAGTTCCCGATATTAGCGTTAAAGGCGGTATAAGGCCGAGCTAGGTAAGGCGACTTTAATAATACTTAGTCGATTAAGCGGTATTAAGCATTATAAGAAAATTAAGGGGGAGAGACCCGGCCTTACTATAAGTAAAAAACTAAAAGTATTAAAGGTTTAAGCTAAGGTTTTTAGTATCCCCCTTCTTACTAGCTAGGTTAAGAGCGGGGGCGGCGCGGGCACGCTTTAAGGCGGTGGCCGCGGGGCTATTAGCCTTAAAAGCATTACTCTTAAAGAGGCTATAAACCCGCTTTAATATAGCTAAGGGGACATCGCGGCCTATAAATAGGCTAAGGGTAAGCAAGGCAAGGTGCGAAGTAAGGTTATCGTTATAGTCGCTATTACTATTATTACTGCCTTTATAGTCGGAAACGATAAGGATAGTATTAAAACTAAGCAGGGGGCTAACCTTGTTTTTAAGGACCTTAATCTTAGTCTTAGCCTTATTATTATTATTATTATTATCGTCCCGGTCCTCTCCTTCCTTTAGCTTATTATTACTAATATTAAGCTTAAGCTCCCTTAAGTTAAACTTATTAGTCTTAGCGGCCTTTCCCTTACTTTTACTTTTAAGCACCCCCTTATACTTAAGCTTATAGGCGAGGGCGGCGCGCTTTTAAGCATAGGCCTTAGTAAAAGCCTTAGCTTAGGCCTTTTTCTTAGCCTTAGCCTTAGCTTTAAAGTCCTTTAAAACGATAAGAACTTTAAGGGGCGGGGGCTTAAGCGGAATAAAAGCGGCGCGGGCACGTATAAGGTTTAAGTTAAGTAAGCGACCTTTAAAGGCAATATCCCGGCCCTTATAGCCGCTAAAACTAAGGTAGTTAGCTATTATAGATAGCGCGTTTTTTATGCTTTTTAAGTTTTAAGCTATAGCGTAAATAGTTTAGTAAATAACTATAATAGTGCCGTTAACCTTATTAGCGAGCTTAGTATTAGCTTTATAAGCCGCACGCGTATTGTTAATAAAGCGGCTAAAAGTAAAGGTAAGTAGCTTAACCTTTTCGTTAAAGGAAGCCGGACTAAAAGGAGCACTAAACGTAAAAGCCTATGCTATAATAGCGCCGGCACGCTACTAAAGCTCAATCGCCGCGGAGGCGAGCTTTATATATATAAAGCGCTTAATAGGCCGGCCGGATTTATACGACTCCTTTTAAGCGGCGTAAAGCTTATAGGCCGTATTTTTACTTATAGCGGTAAGCTATAAAGGAGATTAACTAAGGTATATAAACGGGTTTAACGTAAAGCTACTTACCTAAAAATAAAAACGGTTGCTTAAAGAGTATATAATATACGCTTTTATAGAAATAGCTAAGAGAGGATTAGCTACGCAGACTATATATATCTATATAGCGGATATAACTTAGATATATATAAGCTTAGTTTTAATAGCCCTAGAAAACTACGAGCGTATTATCGCTTAATAAACGGCCTATATATATATAATAAGGAATTTTACGCTTAGTACTATAATAAGCCTAGGCCTCTTTATCCTTAGTATCTTTACTTAATAGCTTAAAGAGTAGACTTATATTAAGGTTAAAAAAGGTAACCTTTTTCTTTAATATAGTAGCGATAAAGAAGATAAATATAATAATAGCGGAACGATAGCTATACGAAGGGGGCGGGGTAGTAAAAAGGCAATAAGCTTATAAAAAAGATAAGCGCGTTTACGGTAAAAGAAAAAGGAGTATAAGTATATACGCGCGGTGCGCGGGAGGCTTTATCTTTAAAGCTAAGCGCGAGATTAGTAACTAAGCGGCGCGAATAAATAACGGTCCCGATTAAGAATATACGCGTATAGCGGGGCGCCGAATTCTTATTAGCGGGGACCGCTATAGGCCTACTATTTAAGGTCGCGCTACCCGCGGGAGGGGCATAGGTTAAAATCCCGTTTACCCCTCCCGCCTTTATATTAAGAGGGTAGATAAGGGGGATAAAAAAGGGTCTACTGCTTATACTTTAAGCTTAAAGCGCGATGCTTTAAACCGCGGGCTGCTTAAGTTAAAGGCGGCCTTAGCCTCGCTAGGCCGCGTTAAACTACTTAGTAAGCGGGATATACTCGCGGTGGAAGACGCACTCCCTTTTTCTTTATATAAAGTTATAAGACCTTATGCGAGGCGGATTAAGCGTAAATAAAGAGAGGTTTTACCTTAAGCACTCCGGTTTTTCCCTCTTATTTATAAATATCGAATTTTTAAAAACCTAGATTAAGTCCTTAGCGTAAACTTAATAATAATAATAATAATAATATTATATATAAGTACGGCTAGTATAAAAATATTTAGTATAAGCGTTTTTAACGATTTCTTTAGTATAAGTCTTAAGGATATATAGTCTTTAGCATTTTTTATTCTTTTTTTAAGTATAGTAGCCTTTATAATTAAAAGAATAAGAGTTTAAAGATATTATCTTTATTATTAAGCTATGCGATAATCTTTACTTACTATATATTTTTTATATATCTATTAAATTTTTTTTGGCGGTAATTCGATTAATACTTTAAATAAAATAGTTTATTATTTCTTCTTTTTAAATATATTTTAATTCCTTTTTTTTAGTTAAAGATATTAGCTTATTATCTTAGTATAATAAATATAAAAAAGTTTTAATATAATATTCTTAATGCTTAAGATATAATATACCTTAAGCGGGAATTAGCTTAAGTATTAAAAAGTTAAGATTAGCTTATTATTAGATTTTATATTAATAAAGAATAAAGACTTTTAGTATACGATTTTATAAATGCTTATATAGTTAGTAAAAACGACTACTTATAGTATTTTTTATAGATAATACTATAGTACCTAGCTTATAAACCGCTTATACTAAGCCGGCTACTTTAAGCTTTATAAGCTAGTATTAAGGTTTTTTACTTTAAAGGCCGCGGCTTAAGTAAATAATAAGCTAAACCTTAGTCCGCGCTAATAAAGTCTTTTTATCTTATTTTATTCTTTTCTTTAAGTAAAAAGCTATAGCTACTACTTTATATTTTTAAGATACGTTAATTAAGATAAATAGTTATTAAGCGTAGTTAAAGTAGTAAATTGTTTAAAGCTTAGTAAGTTTTTTTAGTTAAATTTACAAAGGCCTTTTTTTCTTTTAAAGTAAGCTAAAAAGCGGCTTTCGCGGTATATTATCCTTATTCTTAGCCCCTTAAAAAGATTTTTCTTATTTTACTTAAAATAGCTTTATTCTTTATTTTTATAAGACGTTAACTATTTTAGTAAAATATAAGACTATATAGTATAGCTACTAAGTAAAGCTAATTTATTTCTTAAGCTATTAAAAGTTCTTTAAGAATATAATATTATTTAAAGCTTATATACGTTTATTTATATTTATTAAGCCGATAATATTTACATTAAATCTAAAGAGTTATATAAATAAGTATGCTAAAAAGGACTTTAGGTTAAATAAAGTAATGTTATAATTATAAAAAGCGCGGAATACTACCTTTAAGTAATTAAAGTGTTTTTTTAGCTATATTAAAGCAGATAATAATATTATTAATATAAGCCGCCGCGTATTTTTAGTATTTATATAAGACGTTATTAATAAATCTTTAGATATATACTAAGGAGTTTTTAAAACCTATAAGTATTATAAACAATCTTTTTAGCTTATAATTGCTTATAACTATAAACTTTTCTTAGTAGTTTTAGTAAACTAAAAACTAATAAAAAACGATTATATATTTACTATATTAATAAACCTTTGCTTATTAAAGCGCTTAATTATATTTTATTAAAGTAGTAATAGTATTAATCCCTTATTAATATATAACTACTTATCCTTCTTCTTTTTTATTTATTATCTTTTATATTATAAATACTAGCGCTCTAAAAACAATTAGCTTATAAACCCGCTTTAATCGTCTTTACTTAGTTACTTAGCTAAATATAATATTTACTATTTTCTTATCCTTATTACTTAAATCCGGCGTACGTTTATATTAGTAGTAAAGCTACTTTCATAACGCAAATAACAGCTAAGGCGACCTATACCTTTAAGTCTACCGCTAGCAAAGGTATTAAAGGGGGTACGGTCTTAAGTTAGGTTTAATAAGCTTTAAGAAAAGAAAAAAATAAAGGAGATCCTCTTTAAAGAGTAGGCTAAATAGTAAAGCTTTAAGGAGAAGCTTATTAAGTAGCACTAGACTATACTTTACCCCGCTAACCTCCTGCCCCGGTTTAATAAGGCCGTAGCGCTTAACTAGCATAAAGCGTTACTTAAGTACTTAAGCTTTACGATTACTTAAATATATACCGGAGGAATAAGCTTTAAAGACTTTTTATTCCGCTATAATATACTTAAAGTAGTATCGCCCTTAAATAACTATAAGTAGCGATAAGATACTATTTATTATAGAATAATAAGCTATAAGCTTATTAGTAAAGTAAGAGAGATGTTATTATAGCAACTTTATAATATAAGCGAGGTAAAAGCAAAGCTTTTAAAATAAAAGATAGCGGCTATTTTAATAAAATAGTTCTTAAGCTTAAGATACTTATAATAATTTAATCTTATAATATACTAATACTAAGAGAAGAAGAGAGCGTATATAAGGACTTTAGCTATACTTTAATTAAGGGGGGGAGCACCTTAATTAAACTAACTCCTTAGCTTAGCTTAAAAGGAACACCTATTAATATAATAAATATTATAAAGTATTAAAATGCTAAAACCTTTTCCCCCCCTTAATTCTATCTAGCTTATAAGGCTCTTATTAAGCCTGCTTTAAGCTAATGTTTTAGCTAGCTTTTTTTACGCTTCCCTCCCCCCTTAATATTACTATTTTACTTTATTTAATATCTAAGCTTATTATTATTATTCTTTATACTACGTTTAGCGTAACTAAGAGTAGCTATAAGCCTGCTAGTTTAAGGGGTATTATAAGAGCGCCCTGCTTAGCTACGGCTATAAGTTAAGGTAATTAGCGCCTTCCTTTTTCTACGCTTATAATAGCTTAAAGTTATAGTTAAGGTAGATAAAAAAGACGTAACTTTATTAATAGCCTATTAAGGCGTTTACTTAAGGCCTATACGGTGCTTAATATTAAGGAACTACTAGCTATAATATAAGTAAGAGTTAAAAGCGGTATAAAACTAAGCTAAGTAAAGCGACTTAAGTAATACTTAATTAATTAAGCAGAGTTAAGCGTTATAAGAAAATTAAGGGGGAGCGACTTAGCCTTATTATAAGTAAAAGACTAATAGTACTTAAGGTTTAAGCTAAGGTCTTTAGTCTCCCCCTCTTTATTAAATAGGTTAAGAGCGGGGATAGCGTAAATACGCTTTAAGGCGGTAGCCGCGGGGTTATTAACCTTAAAAGCACTGCTCTTAAAAAAGCTATAAACGCGCTTTAGCATAGCTAAGGGAATATTGCGGCCTATAAGCGGTTTAAAGGTAAGTAAGATAAGAGATAAAGTAAGGTTATTATTGCTATCGCTATTATCGCCGCTTTTAATATAAAGAATAATAAAGATAGTATTAAAGCTAGGCTAAGGGCTACCTTTATTTATAAAGGCCTTAGTTTTAACTTTATCGTTACCTTTATCTTTTTCTTCTTCCTTTTTTATTAGTTCTTTATTATTAATATTAAACTTAAGCTCTTTTAAGTTAAATATAACGTTAGCTTTAATAGCTTTTTCCTTACTTTTACCTTTAAGCGCCCCTTTATATTTAAGTTTTTAAGTAAAGGCGGCGCGCTTTTAAGTATAGGCCTTAGTAAGAGCCTTAGCCTAAGCCTTTTTCTTAGCCTTAGCCTTAGTTTTAAAGTCTTTTAAAACGATAAAGATTATAAGAGGCGGGGGCTTAAGCGGGGTAAAGGTAGTATAAGCCCGCGCTAAGTGCTACGGAGAAACAGTGCGATAATACCGCACTGCTAAAAGGTCTCGCCCCGGCCTTAGTTAGGAGTCGGGACGCTAATTATCGCCTATATACTTACATCTTATATACCGATATATAAGTAGCTAGGACGCTTATATCTTACGTTCTATAACAATTACCGCTTTAAAAGGAAAGACGATAACGTCCTCGTTATCTATAAGACGGGACCTCCCCGGTTTATTAAGCTAGTAGCTAGAAGCTACGCACGCTTATATTATCACGCGCGCCCGGGGGAGCCTTATTTCCGTATAGACTTATAGGTCTACTTTCTTACGCAAGGATCGAACTTACGATAAAGGAATTGCTACTATTTGCTATAGAGAAACAGTGCGATAATACCGCACTGCTAAAAAGTCTCGCCCTGGCCTTAGTTAGGGGTCGGGACGCTAATTATCGCCTATATACTTATATCTTATATACCGACATACGAGTAGCCGGGACGCTTATATTTTACGTTTCGTAGCACTAAGTTTAAGTTAAGCTAACAACCCTTAAAAGCGATATCTTATTACTATAGCCGCTAAAGCTAAGGTAGTCGGCTACTATAACTAGTATATTATTTATACCTTTTAAGTTTTAAGCTATAGCGTAAATAGTTTAATATATAATTATAATAGTGCTGTTAAGCTTATTAGCGAGCTAAGTATTAGCTTTGCGGGCCGCGCGCGCGTTATTAATAAAGCGGCTAAAAGTAAAAGTAAGTATCTTAACATTTTTATTAAAAAAGGCTAAGCTAAGGGCGGCACTAAACATAAGAGCTTATATTATAGTAGTACTAGTGCGCTACTAAAGCTTTATTGCTATAAAGGCGAGCTTTATATATAAAGAACGCTTAATAAGCTAGCTAGACTTATATAACTCTTTTTAAGTAGCGTAAAGCTTATAAGCCGCGTTTTTATTAATAGTAGTAAGCTATAAAAGAATTAGCTAAAGAATAAAAGTAAGTTTAATATAAAGCTACTTACTTAAAAATAAGAATAGTTACTTAAAGTATAAGTAATATACGCTTTTATAAAAATAGCTAAAAAAGGTTAGTAATATAAGCTATACATACTTATATATTAAATATAGCCTGGATATATTAAGGCTTAATTTAAGTAGCCTTAAAAAACTATAAGTATATTATCGCTTAATAAGTACCTTATATATATATAGTAAAGGATTTTACGTTTAGTGCTATAATAGGCTTAAGCCTCCTTATCCTTAGTATCTTTTTTAAGTAGCTTAAAGAGTAAACTAATATTAAGATAAAAAAACAAAACCCTTTTTTATAATATATTAATAATAGTAATAATAATATAGCGAAGGCTAAGCGGCTAGTACGTCGTAGAAATAAAGCGGTAATTATATAATAAGCTTATAAGAAAAGTAAGCGCGACTTTAAAAAAAAAGAAGGTATATAAATAAACGCGGTATATAAAAGGTTTTATTTATACGGCCGCGTATAAGATTAGTAACTAAGCGGCGCGAATAAATAATAAGCCTAATTAAAAATACGCGCGCGATAAAAAGCGCTGAATTCTTATTAGTAAGGCCTTATTATAAGCCTACTTTTATAATAAGTTAAGGCCGTACTACTTATAAGGGGGATATAAGCTAAAAAGCCTTACTTACCCTCTTAACTATATATAAGGAGGGGCGAGTTAAGAAAAGAATAAAAGATAAGCTACTACTTATACTTTAAGCTTAAGGTATAGCGCTTTAAGCCGCGGGCCGCTTAGGTTAAAGGCGGCCTTAACTTACTTAAGCCGCGTTAAACTACTTAAGGAGCGGTATATACTTATAGTAAAAAGCGCACCTTTTTCTTAATATAAAGTTATAAGGCTTTATATAAGGCGGACTAAATGTAAATAAGGGGATATTTTACTTTAAGCGCTTTAGTTTTTCCTTTTTATTTAAAATAGCGAATTTTTAAAAACCTAAATTAAGTCCTTAGTATAAACTTAATAATAATAATAATATTCTTATTACTTAATAAATATAATCTTAATACGACTTATTAATATTATTATTCTTTTACTTAAGAAATACATATATATTTAGACTTATTTATATATATTACTCCTTTATCTTTTTAAAAGCGGGGAAATAATTCAAGGATATCTTAAATCTTAAATACGTATTTTAAGTCCTTAGTATAAATTAAAACGCTTTTATTAATAATAAGTTTAAGTAAATCCTTAGTTTAGCTAATTTTAAGTTTATAATTTTCTATAAGATTTTTTTATAAGACGTCCTTAAAAGGGTTTATATTTTCTAGGTTTTTTATAAAGACTTCCGCTAAAAGAATAGTAATATTAACTTTTTTATATAGCTAAAACTACTTATTAAAGTTTATAATTATCTTAACTTTTTAGCCTTAGTAAAGTACTAATAGTTCTTTAAAGTGGTTTATTACTATAAAGCTCTTATAATCCTATATTATTATTTAAGCGAGCTTAAAAGTATTAAGAAAGAATATTATATTATACTTTAATAATAATACCTAGACTTATATAAGTAAGACATAGTTTAAACTAGCTAAAATCGTTATAATAATTAAGTTATTTACTTATTTATATATCGCTAGTCTTAGTTAAACTTTTAACTTTAGCTTTAATCTTTTTATAAGCCTTAATTTATAAGACTAATATAAAGTTAATAAAGTTCTTTTAATAAAAAACTAGAAAATCTTAGCTTAGTAATATATTAGCTACTAAGTGTTTTATTATTTAAGCGCTAATCTTTACCTTTATAACTATAAAGCTACTATTTAGCTTTCTTAGTATATATATAGTAAATTCCGCTTATTTTATAGTAGCTATCTTTCTTACTTTTTAAATAAGAATTTATTAAAAGAAGTTTTATTATATAGTAAGCAAAGGCTAATATATAGGTGCCGTCTATAGTATTATAATAATAAGCTATAAGAAGCCTGCTTATATATAGCGGGTTTATGTTTATATATATAGACTTAGCCCTCTTTATATAATAAGGCTTAAGCTATAACTTAAGTCTTTATAACCTTATAAGTTAAAGACTTTAATATAATGCCTCCGCTCTTTATTATATATAAGGAGGCCTAAAGCTATTAGCTATTATAAAAGGCCGTTAGCTATTATAAAGGGCTACTTAGTTCGCGGCCTTATTAGCGCGGAACCCGTATTATAATAAGTAAGGCCGTATAATAGCAGGTTTAATAGCCTTACCCGCCGCCGCCGCTTGCCTTTAATCGGCCGGCTACTTATTAAAAGGCCTGTTTACTTATTAAGCGGCCTTTATATCCGCCCTTAATAGCCCGGCGGCGTATTAAGCGGCCTATCTATTATCGCGGTATTTCGCGCCTTAAGTTAAGGGCTATAAGATATAAATACCTTATCCCTCCGCCCTTAACCTTTCCTTCCTTTCTCTTCCCTTTAAACTAATAATATTAATAGTAATAGCACTAATAGTAGCAGTAATAATAATAGTAATAATAATATATAAATATCGCCCTTTTATATATAAAGCGAACGCTTTTAAGCTAATATTTATAAAAATAATATATTATTTAACTTATTAGTGCTTATAACGGAGCTTTTTAACGACCTTAGGCCTTAAAGGTGCCGTACTTATACCGCTACCGCCGCCCGTATTACCGCCGCCTTTTTAGCTATACTTAAGGTAATAACGCCTTTATAAGTAACTATGCTATTACTAGCCTTTATAACCCTAGCTTTTAATAGCTTTCTCGCTACTTTTAAGACTACTAAGTTAAGCGCTATAAGTCCGCTTTTTTTAATACGCTTATTTTATATTAACCTTATAACTTAATATAAGCGGTAAGTATTACTTAGCGCTACTTATAATAAGTTTTATACACGCTACTTATTAAGCGGTTATACTTATTATAAGTAAGTAAGTCGCCTTAGCAATAGCTACTTTACTTATACTTATACTAGCTAGACTTATAAAGCGGCTCCCGCTATCTTTATTACCGCTAAGTTAGCTTAAAAGGCCGATTTTAGTAATAAGGCGGTTAAAGCGTAATTAAAAGCCGCCGCCGCCGCTTACCGCTACTTACGCTTATTTAAGCGAATAAGCTATATATTTAAATAAGCCCCCCCCCCTTCTTTTTTATTATGCTTACTATAGCGACTAGCGCTAACTATTCTTAGTTAAGAATACCGCCTTTATAGCGCTATCGGTAGTGCCTTTATCTATTTTAACTGCCCCTATCCCGGCCGCCCGCACTACTAATCGTAGCGCCGCCGCCGGCTTTATCGTGCCCGCCGCCGCTTAGATATCTAGGCTAAAGGGCTATCTCCGCGCTTTAAAAGCCGCCGCCGCCGCCCTTAAGAAGGAGGAGAAGGAGGAGGAGGAGGGGGAGGATAATAATAATAATAAAGAAAAGACTAAAAACGAGGATAAGTAGCATAGGCCTTAGTTACTTAAGCCGGCCAGCCTTAAATATAACTCCTTTTTCCTTTTTGCTTTATAAGATACTATAAGTAATAAAAAGGCTAAGGTTACTTTTATATTAATAAAAAGTCCTTTTAATACTAACTTAATAGCGCTTATAAGCTTTTATATAAAAGCTTTTTTTTTATAAAGGTAGTATAAAAATATTAGCTTGCTTTACTTTTTATTTCTGCTTAAAGGGAAGCTATTAATTATTAAGCTTATTATTCTTATTTACTAGCCTATAAAGGGCCTCGAACTTATTTAAAGCATTAGCGCTTATAAGCTCTTATATAAGCTTTTAAGTTAGGTTTAAGTAGCTACGCTACTTAATAAAAACCTCCCGCCGCTTACTTTTACTTACTTTTTTTAAAAAAGCTACTTTTACTTTCTTAATTATAAATACCTCCTCCTTTTTAACTAAAATTGCGGGGGGCTAAGAGTTTATAACTACTTATTTAAGTAAAAGGTCTTAAGCTACTTAATATAATAAGTTTATATTAATCTTATTATATATTCTTAAAGGTAACCTTTTAAGCTTTATAACTTATAAGCTAATAACCCTTTATACTATAAACTTCGTATATATATAGCTAGTTAAGCTCTTTTTAAGCGGCTAGATTAGTAGTTATAAAAGTTTAACTAAACCTTATCTCTTAGTATAAAACTTTTTACTAAAAACTTAAACTTATTAATATACCGCTCTTAATTTTACGCGGCCGTTACTATTACCGATTAATAATAGTTTATAGTCTTATTAAGTTTTTAAATAAAACGAGTAGCTTAAGCTTTTAGTAAGGTAGTTAAGTGCTCTTCCGCCGCTATGTTTATTACTTAAGGTATTAAGGAAGGAGGTTTAAAGCTATATAATATAAAGAAAAGGGTTATGCTAATAAACGCTTAAAGCCTGCTGTTAAAAGTAAGCTATATAACTAAGAGCTAGCGGTCTTAGTTTACTTAGTTTTAGGCTATTATAGCTTATAAGTAGGCTTATACCTTTTAATTAACGCGTTTTAAGCCTTTATTAGTCTATAAGTAATATATAGAGCTAAGTAGCTAAGTAACTTAAAGCAGCTTATAAAGGTGCTACTAAAAGTGCCCCGTTTAGTTAAAGCCCTTATCGCTTATAATTAAAGCAAGCTAGCTATATATCCGTGCTTAGTATTAAAGAAAACGTTTTATATATATCTCCGCTTTTATAAAAGGTATTAGCTTAAGCACTACTTTCTTATTAAAGCGGTCTTTAATAACTTATATATAGCGATTCCCTCTTAATATAAGCGGAAGGTCCGTTTTAAAATCTATTTAAATATATACTTAAAACCGGTTTAAGATTAGTAGTTACTTAAAGAGCCTTTTATAAAGCGCCCGTTAAATCTTTATATAGCTATAAATATTATAGTTATAAAAAAAGCAGTAAACGTAGTGCTATATAAAAGGCTAATAAAAGTCCTTTATAAGCCTTATTACTATGCCTTATTAACTAAGGTAGCTAACGATATTAAAGTTATAGATAAGCTATATTAGCTTCCTTTAAAGCTTATTCTTTAGCTTATCTCCTAGTAAGGCGTTCTTTTTATTAGCTTTTATTATATAAAAGGCGCCCGGTACCTATAACCTACCCTTTTAGCAAAGGTGCCCTCTTAAGTTAATATAGCAGTTTACTACCTATACTTTTAATCGTAGCTTTAGATTTAAGGAACGTACGCCGGACTTTATAGCGCGCCGCACGCTTTTATATATACGGTCTTAAGAAGCTAGCCTATCTTAAAGACGCTTAAGGCTCTTATCTTAAAAAATCCTTACTGCTTAAGCGCTTAAGCCTACTTAGTCCCTTAAACTTAGCGCTTTAAAAGGCGCTAGTAAGGAAGGCGGGATACTTACTTTTATTATAGCGGGCAGGTCTACCTTATTAAATAAGGGGGTTAAAGGCTCCTTAATAAGGGTATTAAACGAGGTAGTTAAAGGCTTTTTAATAAGGAAGACCTTAATATATATATATAACGCCGCTTATAAAATAAGCTATAAATCCCGCGCCTTAATATCTATATTTATAGTATAGTCTTAGTCCCGTTAAGAAAGCGCGTTTCAGATAGCGGAGTCCTAACCTAGCTTATACTTAATTAAAAAGTTAAAGCAGGATAAGTACTTAGCTTAATAAGCTTACCGCTTAAAGAGGTGCTAGTAAGTTATAAAATACTTAAGGTTTTAATAGTCTATAAAGACTTTAAAACTCTTATAATTATAAAGCTCTGCTTATTATTACTTAAGATAGCTAATAATAATAAGTATCTCTTTATTATAAGTAGCGTAGTTCCTTTCCGCTAAAGTTAGCTTCTTTAAGTAAAAGGCTATAAGCTACTTCCGCCTTTTTACCTCTTATAAAAGCGTGCTTTTAAGCGCCTAGCTACTATAGTGCGCCTTTATTATAGTAGTGCGGTTAAAATCTTATTTAAGTAGTACTAAGGCTTGCGAAAATAGGTCCTTAAGCGTATAAAACGTACTTTTTTATACGGGTCCTTAATAAAAAGCTACATTTTTTCTTATAATCTTATTTAACGGCATAACGATTTTAAAAAACCTATAAATAAATATATAGTAGTAATTAGCAAAGCTTAAAAAGCTCCGTATACTAGTTTATATTATTAAGGCATCTTAGTCTTAAATCGCTTATATTTTAATAAGGTCTACTTAAATACCTACGCCGGTATAGATTATAAACCTAAAGTATTTTATACGCTTTACCTTAAATTCGCACTTATCTAAGTCGAGGTATAAGCTATATAAGTAAAGGCAGTTTAAGACCTTCCGCACTTTTTATATCTAGTCCTTATATAAGCCGCTACTATAAATAAGGACATTATTAATATAAGTAAAAGCGAACTTATTAAGGAAATTATAAAGAATATTATTAATATAATATTAAAAGGTAGCTAAGGCCTTAATAAGACTAAAAAAGATTACTAGCTACTTAAATAGGCCGTAATAAGTATAAAAGGCCGTCTTTTACTCCTTACCCTTTATAATCCGCACTTTATAAAACGCTTATATAATATTAAGCTTAGTAAACTACTTCGCTTTTAATAAATTACGGAGCGTTTTAAAGATTAAGGGAAGCGGGTAATAATCTAACCGCATAATTATATTAAGGGCTTAATAGTTATAATAAAAGCAGATTCCGCCCCTTAGTTTTTAGATAAGTATTACTATTAATATATAAATATATCTCTATTCGTATACACGCCTTATTTTAAAAATACGTACTAGCGCTAGCCCTCCTTACTTATTTATACCGCGCCCGCTTAGTAAGTACCTATACCTTTTAAATACCCGCCCGCGCTTATATATATAGCCGATATTAAGGGCGCGCCTATAACCTCGCCCGCGGCACCGGTAAAGGGCCCGGATTAATTAACGGGCCGCGTTATGCGCGTATCTCGCGGGAGCTTTAAAGATGCGTTTTTTAAGCAAATTAAGCTACGAAAGCGCTGCGTATAGGCTACGTATATAGGCTGCATATATAGGCGCGGGCATTTAGAAGATATAAGTACTTACTAAGCGCGGGCACTATAAGTAAGTAGGGCGGGCTAGCGTTAGTACGTATCTTAAAAATAGGGCGTGTATACGAATAGTAATATATATATATACGAATAGTAATATTCTTTTAAATAAAGAGCACTAAAGCGCTTACCTTAAAGCTACTTACCCGGATAAACCCTTTATTTAAAAGGTCTTAAAGCGTCTTCTTAAGTATTAATAACTCGGCTTATAATATGCTATATAGCGGCTTAAAAGGCGTGGGGAACTCCCTTCCCCGCTTATTTATATAAAGAAGGATCTTATAGTTAACTCTTAGCTTATAAAGGTTAAGCTTATTAGCTTTATACTTTATAAAAAGCGGCAATAAGTTATAAAAGCGCTATAAGATTACCCTTTATAAGTCTATAAGCGATTTTAGCGTTTTAGTTTTTAAGGCCTTATTAATATCTATAAAGCTTATAGTATAAATCGCTATATTAGTAGCGGCCTTGCCTTTTTAGCGTGCGAGCTATTAAACTATACTTATAAAAACTAACGTAAGTACCTTAAAAGTATTAGCTAGTCTTAGTATAGCCCCTATCTCCTTAAAGGCGCCGTTAATATAGCGTAGCTATATCTCCGCTAAGCTAAACTATAGTCTTTTTTAGTATAAAACTAAAAAAGACTATATATATATAAGCTAAGTATAATAAAAACCTTATTTCGTTAGTAATCCTAAGTATTAAGAAGTACTAATATTTAGTAAAGTAAATACCGCTAGATATAAAGGAGTAACTAGTAAAGTAAATACCGCTAGTTATAAGTTATAACTATTAAAGTAAATACTAGTTATTATAAAGAAAAACGATATAGCTTAATAGTTAAAGATAGTTAGTATTAGATATAAGCGGTACAGGTTAAATACGCTTATATTTAGCTTAAGCTAGCTTCGGCTAGTAATAGGATTAGTATTAAATAAATCGACTAATGCCTTATATAATCAACTAATGCTTTATATAAAGCTAAGGTAAGAGGCCTTCTTTTAAAAGAGGATAGAATCTTATAAAAGGTTTTAAGATAAGGATATCTAGTCTTATAAGCTAGTTAAAAGTAATAAAGCGTATATTGCTTATAACTAGTAATAAAGATAGTATAAGCTATTTTTATTAGCTTAAGAAGTAGTTTAGTAACCCTATAAGTTATACGAGGTATAAGTTATAGATTAGTATATAAAAGTATATAAAAGCATATAAAAGGAAAGCCTTTTAGTAGCCTTAAAAAGGTATAAAAGGAGGTCTTTCCTCCTCCTTCCCTTAACTTTTTTCCTTTCTTTCTTTTTTCTTCTCTAGCTAGTTTTAATACGAGAAATCCGTATAATAAGATACCCTTACCTTATTCGGTTTAGTAGTTAGCACTAAGTCTTCTTCTCCCTTTCCGGCTAGTAAATTTAAGTTAAATAAATTACGCCTTACTACTTAGCGCCGAGAAAACGCTAAAAGTTCCGCAATATAAAACTAGCTTATAAGAATCTTTATAAACTTAATAGCTTTAATAAAAAATACTTAGTATTTATATACTTTATAGGTTCTTTAAGCTATTAAGTTAAAGAAAGGTATTTATTATAATTACGTCTATTTAATTATAATAAATAAAAAAAGAATATTTACTTTTGCGATACTATAGCTAATTAGTTAGCCGCAGGCTAGTTAAAGGTATTTAGAGCTTTCTTATCCCCTTATAAGCTTTATAAATAGTAGTTTTATTTAAAAGATTAAGGCTCCCGAACCTTATACTAATAAATTAGCTAAGCTATAAAAGTTTATTATATCTCTTAAAGCTTATTTTTAGTTTTATCTTACTATAATAAACTAAGAAGTAGTAAGGGTTATGTTAATATTTAGTTACTTACGAGGCTTAATAGCAATATAGTTTAAGCCGATTCTTAAGGACTATATAGATAATAGTCTTAAAGATAGGAATTCTAAGACGAAGAATATTTTTAAGAATTTTAATAACTTTAAAGAAGCTCTACGAAAAACGTTCGGAATTATAGATAACTAACGATTAGCAAAGCATAAATTAAGAAGCCTTAAGTAAGTTATGTCTTTATTGGCTTACGTAGCTCGATTTTAATAAATAACCTTTAAGCTAAAATAAAAAGACGATGCCTTAAAAGCGACTTTCTATAAAGGTCTTAAAGAAGAAGTTTAAGACGAAATTTACCGCCTAAATAGGCTAAAGACGCTATTAAACTATATTAGTCTAGCGGTTTAAATAGACGATAAGCAGTATAAACGCTAGCAGTAAAAGAAACACCGTTTAACTCCCGGCGGGGTAATAAAAAAAAAAGCGATAGCGCGACTTAAGTAACGTAATAAACCTAAATACCCTTAAAGCGAGCTTGCTAAAGCCTGCTAAGAAAGCTATTCGATGCTTTAACTATATAAAGGAAAGCTATATTATAAGAGATTATATTAAGAAGAGGAATTCCTTAAAGGGAAGAAATATACTTATTTATAAGAATAATGCCCTCTTAGCCTATAATCCGCGATATACTTAACTACTACTTTTAATTAAGCATACTAAAGAAATCAACGCTAAGCTTATTATGCCGACCCTTAGTCTGTTTAAGATTAGTTTGCTTATAAAAGGTCTTTACGAAAAATAACTTAATAAAGAGATAAAGATAGAAGCCGAAAGCTTAAATAATTAATAAAATAATGCTTTTAAGACTAAGAATAATTATAAGCACGAAACTTCTTTATAGACTATTTACGAAGATAATAAAAACGCTCCTTATTTTAATACGAATACTACCCCTTTAAATACAAAAGATAATAGTAGCTATAATCCCGAAAACCTTAAATTTAACGAAAGAGATAAAAAGCCTTCTTTTAAAAAAGAAGATAGTAATAGGCCTTACGCTCCTTTTATAAAATATCTTAATATAGTTATTACTATTAAGGATAAGGCGTATAAGTAGCTTTCTTAAACTAAATGCTATAAAGATACTTACCCTATATACCTCTTAAATAAGCAAGGAAGCGGATAGTTTCTTAAACTAAAAAAGACTTTTAATAAACCCGCTATAACGACTAAAGAACTTACTACTAATACTAAGGTTTTTATAGAAAACCTAAAGGAGGATATTAAAGGCGATAAAGAGGAACTTATATAAAAAAACACTAATAACCGGATTAAAATCGAATAACTTTTACTCTTTAAGTAGTATAACGAAACGACTATTGAAAACCTTTAAGACGGTAACCTAGCTTTAATTAATAAGATAATTAAGCTAGAGGAAGATTACGTATCTCTTTTTATATATATTACTAATTTAATTAAAGATAAAGACAATCTTAAGAAAAAGAACGACGAGCTAGCTAATAAGCTTAAGGAAAATACGGAATTCCTTAACTTAGCTATTAAAAATATATTTAGACGATATAGTAAGTATTTCGAGATAAATTATAATCTTCGCAATAAGAATTATAATTTAAATATACTTTTAAAAGCAAAGAGATTCTTAAAAGAAATGCTTAAGAATTAGCTAAAAGCTAAGTAAGAAGAAATTAATAACTAAAAGCGATAAAAGGAAATCGATCGTAACGAAGGTGTTAATATTATTAGTAAAGCAGTTAAGAACTATAAAGCTAGTAAAGATCTAGTTTTTAAAGCTATTAAGAAGCTTAGTAACTTAAATAAACTAATTCTATAGAAAAAATTAAGATCTACTAAAAAGTTAGTTAATAAGGCAAAAAACTAACGAGCTTAAAAATAATAAGGCTATTTCCTAGTAAAAAGAACTTACTTACGTTAAATAATAATTCTTAAAGTAGAAAAATAACCCTTTTATTAAAATTAAGAGGATATCGCCTTAACGTATTAGTAAATTGCGGTGTAATAAGTAGCTATATTTCCCTTATAGCAGTAAATCGTTTAGAATTACATTGTAATAAAAAAGACGAGCCTTATATACTTCTTTTAGTAAAAGGATTACCCTTAAAGTATAATAATAGTAAGATTGTACTAAAAACTAATTCTCTTAAGTATATAATTAGGATTTATAACTTTAAAGATTCCTTTAACGTCTTAGCTATTAGCTAGAATATTATATAAAGACTACCCTTTTTACGGAAATATCATCTTATAATAGATTAAGATAAAGGCCTTTTAAGGTTTAAAGACAATACTTTAGATATTCCTCTTTATAGTTTAATAAAGAACGAATCCGGAATAAAACCTTAAGATAATGTAAATACGGCAATACCTAACGATAACTATATAAGGAATAGTAATTATAAGGATAATAAAGCTTCCTATATATATATAAATATTGTATTAATAGATATCGTAATAAAAAACGATAAAATAACTAGTACGACTAAAGATAATACGACTACGACTAGTATAATACACGCGAAAACGACGCCGAACCTTAGTAAAAATACTAAAAGCCCCGGAGATAATTATAAAGCTACTTATAATTTATTAAAAGAAAATCTATTAAATACCTTAAAAGATATTAAGTAGTAATACCTTTAGTAAAAAGATAAAATTAAGAAGAAACGGAATAAGAGAAAGATTAAGAATAAGATATATAAGAATAGCTCGTAGTATTTAAAAGGTACTATTAATTTAAAGCACCCCGAAAAGCGAATATAGTATATAAGACGTTCGGAAGGTACTATTAACTTAAAATACCCTTAGGATCGTAATTTAAAAATACTTAAAGATATATTAAAGAGATATTTCGATATATTTACGCCGCTACTTAAAGATAGGCTACCGCTACGAAGTAGTTAAGATTATAAAATTAAGCTAAAAAAAGGCTTTAAGCTAAGATTTTATAAGATATATAACTTAAATATAAAGTATTTAAAGTTGTTAAAAGAATATATTAACGAAAACTTATAAAAAAGTTATATTAAAGAGTTTAAATTAAAATATAGAGCTCCTATATTATTTACTTTAAAGAATAGTAAAGATAAAGAAAAAACTTAACTTTATATCGATTTTAAAGAGATAAATAACGATATAATAAAAGACCGGACTCCGTTACCTCTTATAAGCAAAATAAGAGATAGATTAGCTAATAAGCAGTAGTATACTAAGGTTAACCTTAAATCTGCTTATAGCTAAATACGTATTAAAGAAGGAGACGAATTTAAAACCGCCTTCGGAACGTAATATAGACTTTACGAATTTTTAGTTATACCTTTAGGATTAAACTAATATACCGGCAACCTTTTAAAAGAGAATTAATAGTATATTAAATCCTTACTTAAACTATTTCTACACGGCTTATCTAAATAATATTATTATATACTTTAATATACTAAAGCAATACTATAAGGAAGTCGATATAGTGCTAAAAGTATTAAGAAAAGCTAGCTTATATATTTTACTAAAAGAATGCAGCTTTTATATATAAGAAGTAGAATTCTTAAGGCATATAATTACTCCTTTTTATATAAGGATAGACCTTTAAAAGATTTCTATAATTAAAGATTAGCTAATTCCTATAAATATTAAGAAAATCTAAAGCTTTATAGGATATTTAAATTATTATAGGAAGTTTATATCGGACTTTTCTAAGATAATTACACCGATATTATTAGTATTAAAAAAAGCTAAAACGGACCCTTTTAAGTAAAACTTAAAAGCAGATAAAGCTTTTAGAAAAATTAAAGGATTACTTATTAAAGAACTTATATTAAATACTTATAATATAGAGAAGCTATAAAAATTAAAAACGGATGCTTCTAATTTTATATTAAGCGCGTAGTTTAGCTAGCGCAATAAAAACAATATTTTTAAACTTATAGCGTTTTACTTAAAGAAGCTAGTAAGTATAGAGATTTATTACCTTATTTACGATAAAGAATTCTTAGCTATTATAAACGCTTTTAAAGACTTTCGGCATTATATTTTAAGGAATAAATATAAACTTAAGGTTTATATAAATTATAAGAATATTAGTTATTATACCACAACGCAGCGGGTAAATGCTAGGCAAATAAGATAAGCTTAATCCCTTTTAGAATTTAATTATAAGATTATTTATAAGAAAGGTTTTAAGAATAACTAAGCTAATATAATTAGCCGACGACCGGATCTTAATAATAAAAAAGAGCTTTATAAAGAGACCTTATTATTCTTAAATAATAATAGTAATTTAAAGTTAAAGACGTTATATATACTATTTAATATATTAAGAGATGTTACTACTTTAGAATTAAGAATTCTTATAAGAACTTAGATAAGAAAAGATATAAGAATCTTAAGTAAAAGGGAAAAATAGCGTTTTATAAAAATAAGCTATTCCTTACCTTAAAGATTAAGAAAATAGTTATAACAGATTTTTATTCGTACTTTTTATACTAATATTAAGGTATTACGAAAATATATAATAAGATTAAAAACTATTATAATACTTTAACCTTTAGAAGAAAGTTTAAGGAGTTATTAAGTTATACGAAGTATATAATAAGAATAAGGCTATATAATATAAGCCTTATAGTAACTTAATTTCTTAAAATGTTCTTTTAAAACCTTAAGACTTTATAGCCTTAAACTTTATTATAAAATTACTAAAGTCTATAGATTTTATAACTAATATAAAATACGATTTTATTTTAGTTATAGTTAATCGTCTTATAAAGTATAGCTATTTTATTTTAACGTATAAAGCTAGAAACGTAGAAAAGTTATCTTATACTTTTATAAGATATATTATAGTTAATTAAGGACTTCCGAGTTCGATTATTTTAGATAAGAATTAAAGATTTATTTTCAATTTCTAGTAAGGCTTAACGTAAGCCTTAAGAATAAAGTATAAATTATTTACTGCCTTTTACCTTATTATAAATAGAATAATAAAACGATTAAATTAAACGCTTAAGTAATATTTTAAAAGCTATATAAATTATTAATAGAATAATTAGCTTTTTAAATTGCTTATAGCATAGTTAGTATATAATACCTTTTATTTTAAGCCTATTAAGAATACTCCGGTATTCGCGAATTATAGCTTTATACTTAAAGCTTATAAGTCTTTTTTACTTAAAGACGTTATAGCTAAAAAAGCTATATTAAACTCTAAGTAATTAATTAGCTTATACGGATTTATAAAATTAAAACTAAAATATATTACTAAGAAGATATTATATTATTACGATAAAAGATAGTCTTTAAAAACTTTCTTATTTAAAGGCGATAAAGTATATCCTTTAACGAGGAATCTTAAGACTAATAAACTTAATAAGTCTTTAGATTATAAAAAGATAGGACCTTTTAAAGTTATAAAGAAAATAAGAAAGGTTAACTATAAGTTAAAACTTTTAACTAGTTTACTTATATACTTAATTTTTTATATATCTTTACTTAAACCGACTTTATAAAAAGCTAAGGTAGTAAAAGAGCTAAACTTAAAAAAAGTCAAAGAAAGTAAATATATATTAAAAACTATACTCGCTAAGAAGATAGAAAATTAAAAATACCTTTATTTAATAAAGTAAAAGGACTATCTTAGTTCGGATAATACTTAAAAACCTATAAAGCACTTAAAAAATGCTTTAAGAAAAGTTAAGGATTTTAATTAATAAAACCTTTAAGTAAAGGTATTAGCTTAACAACGGTTACGCGAAGGGGGCGGGGCGGTAAGAAGGCGGTAGGCTCGTAAGAAAGATAAGCGCGTCTATAGCAGAAAAAGGAGGAGTGCGACCACACGCGCGCGGTGCGCGGGAGGCTTTATCTCCGAAGCTAGGCGCGAGATTAGTAACTAGGCGGCGCGAATAAACAACGGTCCCGATTAAGATTACGCGCGCACGGCAGGGCGCCGAATTCCTATTAGCAAGGACCGCGACGGACCTACTATTTAAGGTCGCGCTACCCGCGGGTAAGGCGCGGGTTAGGATCCCGTTTACCCCTCCCGCCCCCGTATTAAGAAGGCGGATAAGGGGGATAGGAGAGGGTCCACTACCTACACCCTAGGCCTAGAGCGCAATGCTCTAGACCGCGGGCCGCCTAGGTTAGAGGCGGCCCCGGCCTCGCTAGGCCGCGTCGAACTGCTTAGCGAGCGGGATATGCTCGCAGCGGAAGACGCACTCCCTTTTTCCTTACGTAAAGTTGCAAGACCTCGTGCGAGGCGGACTAGGCGCGAATAAGGGGAGGTTTTACCCTAGGCACTCCGGTTTTTCCCTCTTATTTATAAATATCGAATTTCTAAAAACCTAGATTAAGTCCTTAGCGTAAACTTAATAATAATAATAATAATAAAGGTATTAGCTTCTTTAAGCTAGGATTTTCTTATTATCCTTAAATAATAAAAGTAAAAGGAAATTAAAATAAGATTTTCTTTAGAAGATTTATAAAGATAAAGATTAAAGTTTTTTTTAAAGAATTCTTAATATTACTTTCTTTAAAGTAAGATTTTTTTAATTATTTAGTTAGCTTTTAAAAGGTTAAGAATAACCTTAAAAAGAAAAGAACGTTTATCTTTCTAAGTTTAAAAAGACCTTAAAGAAAGGAATATATTACGGAAACCTTATTTTATTAGTAATCTTAAGTACTAAAAGTACTAATATTTAGTAAAGTAAACACCGCTAAATATAAAGAAGTAATTAGTAAAGTAAATACTATTAGTTATAAGTTATAACTATTAAAGTAGATATTAGTAGTTATAAGGAGAGATAATATAGCTTAATAGTTAAAAATAGCTAGTATTAGCTATAAGCGGTATAAGTTAAATATGCTTATATTTAGCTTAGGCTAGCTTTAGCTAGTAATAAGATTAATATCGGATAAATTAACTAATGCTTTATATAATCGACTAATACTTTATAAAAAGCTATAGTAAGAGGCCTCCTTTTAAAAGAGGTTAAAATCTAGTAAAAGGTTTTAAGATAAGGATATTTAGTTTTATAGGCTAGTTATAAGTAATAAAGCGTATATTACTTATAACTAGTAATAAAAATAGCATAAGCTATTTTTATTAGCTTAAGAAGTAGTTTAATAACCTTATAAGTTATACGAGGTATAAGTTATAGATTAATATATAAAAGCATATAAAAGTATATAAAAGGAAAGCCTTTTAGTAGCTTTAAAAAAGTATAAAAGGAGGTCTTTTCTTCTTTTTCCCTTAACTCCTTTTTTTTCTTTTTTCTTTTTTTTCTTCTTAAGCTAGTTTTAACCTAAGAAATCCGCAAAATAAAATACCATTACCTTATTCGGTTTAGTAATTTATAATAAATCTTTTTCTCTCTTTCTTACTAGTAAATTTAAATTAGATAAATTACGCCTTACTACCTATTATATAAGAAACGATAAAGGTTTCGCTATATTTTTAAGTCTATTTCTAGCCTTCATAGCTCCTTTACTAATTATTAAATTAACTAAATAAACGACGAAGTAAGATAAGATAGGAATAAGTAGTAAGAGATCTTTTTAGATAGCATTAAATATTTAAAGATTTTCGAAAGGTAATAAGCTACGGAATGAACGAAAAAATCAAAATCTACCTTCTTTACTACTTTTTAAGGCCACTCTTTTAAAGACTATTCTTTTTCTTCGGCCTTTTTATTGCTTTTTTACTTTTTTAAGAAACGGTATTATTATATAGACTACTTTTATTATAACGAAACAATATAACTAAACGGCTAAAAACTAAATAAAGAAATCTAGAAAACGATTAACGAATTTCTTACTATTTGTTATAATAAAGCCTTAGTTAAAAACGCCCCTCGTAAAGCCTAAAAATATAAATCCGTAAATCTTTAATAAGATTTTAAATCCTTAGAAAACCCGGATTTCATAGATATATAAGTACAAGCAGTAGTTAATACTAAAACGGCCCCTTTTACTATATTTTAAGTACCCGCATAGACGTACTTATTAAAAAACTTCTTTGTCCTTAATTACGGATTTAATAAGCATATTTATAACGCTTAAGACCGCTTCTTAAATAATATACTAACGTAAGCCTTAGCCTTAGCGGGCTCTAAAAAGTCTTAAATTCTTAGTTACGGCACTGTTTTATACGAATTTTAACTAGATTATTTTAGTTAAATAACGTTGCCTTTATACCGACTTTTTATATAAGCGTTGCTTTTTTACTTAAGTTATAATAAGCAAAAATTCACTAGAATCCTTAAATAGGCAGTATTTTTACTACTATTAAGGAAGTCTATAAAATGTAGCTATTATATAATTAATACGTTATTAAATATAATAAAATTAAAGCAGCTTTTTTTTACCCTAATTTCTTCCTTATTTTCTTTGTTATCTTCTTTATCCTCTTTCTTTACGGAAAAAAAGAAAGAACCTACTATAATTACGTCCTTATTTTCCTTTTAGCTTTAGTATAAAAGACTAAGGCACCTTAATAAATAAGCATTGCAAAAGACCCTTTTTAATAAGAGTATATCTATTTTTATATCTTTTACTATTCTTAACTACGAGCCTTATAAGCTCGGGAAAGCAAAGAGAATTATATTATAAGTATAACTAGCTACGAAGGCTATAAGGCCTTTTTATCGGATTTCTTACGATTTCCTTTTATTACCGGATTTATATAATAAGAAGAAAGTTACTTTTCTTATTAAGGACGATTTTACTAACCTAATTTTCTTTTATACCCTCCTGAATTTAATAATAAAGGAGCTTCTTAACTACTTTACTAGCTTTTAAAGCTTTATACCGAGGCAATTAAACATTACTATTTATAAGATTTATAAGGATAATAATAAAGCCTTATAAATAGAATACTAAGAATTTATTATAAAATAAGGGATTATTAATAAACTTTTTACCTTATATATACTAGCTTAAAATAGCTCTACGGAGCGTGTTAAGGGGGTAGTTTCCTCGAAGGCTTATATAATACGAATTTCCTCGAATTTACTTATTACCTTTTAGCCGGAAATCTAAAAAACGGCTACTTTCCTTTATAATAAAACGTCTTAAAAGACTCCTTAAGGTTCTTAGACTTCCCCTACTAAGTAACTATAAACCTAGCTTATAAAGAATAGTAAGGGAATTCCCTCTCTTTCCTATAATCTTTTTACTATTTATATATATAGCTATAAAGCTTACCCTTTAATAATAAAAGCTTTTTAAAATACTGTAAAAAGATACCTTAAGCTTAAAAACTATGTGAAAGTTAGCTTTTTAGTCGGCTATAACTTTATTAATATCTATCGAATTTTTATCCCTTCTTAATAAGAGGTTTAAAGGGTATAAAACGTTACTTTTAACAAGTAGTCTTTCTTTATAAGGACGGTACCTACATAAGACCTTATATTAATAAAGAAATATGTATTTTAACTATATATTATAGATTATAATAATGCTATATACGACGATTTTCAAAGTACTTAAATTTAATCGCAAGACGCGATGAAAACAATGAAGTTAAATCCTCTTATTAATACGTAGCTTCTAACCTTTAATTCCTTGCTAAAACCCGACGGTATAAATACACAAATAATACTATTAAAGAGCCGTAAAGACGCGCTTTATAATAATCATGCTTCTAACGAAAATATATTACGTAATATCTTTAAAATAGAGCTTTTTAGCCGCCCGCCTAAAGGTGTTAATTTTAATAGCATAACCGATATTCCTATGGCGGAAAACATATTAAAAAATATATAAGATCCTTAAAAGCCTTTTTTTAGGCCTTCTTAAGCTTCTCGATTTATTACGAATTATACTGCTTTTACTGCCTTTTTACTACTACTTTTCTTATAGCTTTTATAGGCTATATTTAACGCTTCTTTATGCTTTTTAAAAAAAGAAGATATATAGTAGAGATTTACCGCCTCTCCCTTAATTTTAGTCGGACTTAGCAACGTAACGATTTAGCAGAGAATTAAAAGAAGCCGGAAAAGCAAAGTAAAAATCTTTATTTAAAAGGAAGACCTTCTTTTTTAATTCTACGCTTCGAAATTTAGCAACTACTTAACCTTTACCTTTAGCTTAGATTCTTACTAATAAATTTAATAAGTATAGATATCTACGAAAATCTAAAGGCCCGCTTTTATATACGCGGAGACTTATAGCCTTATAATAATAAAGAAACTTATATAGCTACTTTAGTAGTAAGGAATTTCCGTATTTTTATAGCAATAGTAGTAAAATTTAACTTTAAGACTTAATCCCTTAACGTAATTAATATTTTTACTAATATAAACCTCGTTAAAGAGATATACGTTTATTTCCTAAATATATTTAAAATACCTAGATATATATTACGGCTAGTAAAAGCCTTTTACGGACTTTAATAGTTACGTTTTCTTTAGTAAAAGGAGCTTTCTTCGACCTTTATTTCCTTATACCTTTAATAGTGCCTTAAAGAGCCTTATATCTTTATAGCAAATTTTATACTTACCTTTTTTTACGTAGACAATATTATTATTATATTTTAAAAAAAAGATAAAAAAGAAGCAAAAGACCTTATATCTTATCTTAAAAAGATATATTTCTTTACTAATAATAGCACCTTTACTTTCGTCTTAAGACTATATATTACCCGAGACTAGTAGCTTTAAAAGCTATATATTAGCTAGTTTACTTATATTTATAAAATAAGCAATATATATAACCTTAACCCCTTTATTTTAAAAGAGTCCTCTTTTCTTATTTTTAAGACCTTAAAAAAGAATATAGCTATTATATCTAACGAAGAAATCTACTACTACTTATTTTTTATAGGATCTATTAATTTTTTAGCAATTTCTATAAGACTAAATATCTTTAAAGCCTTAAACACCCTTGCTAAATATATATAAAATCCCTCCCGGTAATATATATAGCTAGCAAAGTCTGTTATTTCCTACTTTTATTCCTTATGCTATTTTAGCATCGAATTCTTTAATACTAAATACCCGGAGCTACTTACTTATACGGATATAGCTTTTATAAATAACCCCGAGACTAAAAAATCTAGTTAAAGATACTTTATAAGCTTTTTTAATAGACTAATTACTTAGTTTGCTAAAAAGCGATATATAGTTACTACTTCTTTTATAGAAGCAGAGCTTTTAGCTCTTTTAAATATAGTAAAAGAACTTATCTTAATTTTACGCTTCTTTTTTAGTATCTCTTTCGAACTAAATATTTAAATCCCTATAATTTTCTATAATAATAAATAGACTATACGCTTTATCACTTCGGAAAGTCTAAAGATTAAAACGGCCTTAAAGCACGTTGAAATCTAGAACTGCAAGGCTAGATAGGAATTTCTTTTAAATATATTTTCTATTGATTTTATCTCCTTAAATTAAGAAGTCGTAGACGGTCTTACTAAATTACTATTAAAATAACGCTTCCTTAAATTTTAAAAGCAGCTTTGTCTTATTAATATTAAGAACCTTTACCCCTCGTCTTTTATAAACTCTAACTTAAAATAGCTATTTAAACTATTTAAGTCTTCCTTTTTTAATAAAGCTTAACTTAAAGGGGTATATTATATTTATTCCTTAATATAGCAGTAAATACGCTATTACTAATAGTAGTAATAGCAGTAGTAGTAGTAGCAGTAATAGTAGTAGTAGTAGTAGTAGTAGCACGAGCCTCCTTAAGGCTTTTTTTAATTTCGGCCTCCTTAAGGCTTCCCTTAATCTTTTAGCTACGTATAAACTAAAGGCTATTTTACCTTTTAGTATATAGACCTTCTATAAACCTCCTCTTTAATAAGGACTATTTGTTATACGTTATTATTTATTAAGCTATTTATTATTTTCTTACTTATTTTAAATCACTCCTTATTATATATAGGCTATTAAATAGCTGCTAAATAATAAAACAAGAGCTTTACTACCTAGTTACCTCTTTCTTAGTCTTTTTTATTAGAGCTATAACTTAAAACTAGACTATAAGCTAGTTTTATATTATAAGAATACTAATTATTTATAGAGATAAGTATCCTTCTATAATTTATTTAGTTTATAACTTATAGCTAAAAGGTAAGAAGAAGACTTAGTATAGATTATTAAACTAAATAAAGTATATCTATAAGTTAGTTCTCTTTATATAAATTGCTTTCTTATTAAATGCCTTAAATAGGCCTTCTTATATTTAAGAGGCTTCTTAAGAGCTAAGTAAGAAGTTTAAGCATAGCCGCTTAAATTCCGTAATATTTACGTTTTAGTTAAGACAAAAAGAGTAAAAAAGAGTATTTTATAAGCGTTAAGAGGTATTAACTAAATTATTATTATTCTCTTTAAACTATAAAGTATACTTTTTTATAATTAAAAAAGAAAAGCTTTAAAAATACTAAAAAGATAGTTTTATAATATTACTAATTAGGTAGTAAGAATAATAAATAATATAATAAGTTATAGTATTATTTAGCAATTTACTTTATTATAAGACTAAAGCTTATAAAAAATGAGCTTTTAAGCTTTAATCGCGGGGGCTTATTAATTGCTTATTAAGTTAAAACTATAAGCGGGGTTTTAGAAATTAGTCTATTTATTATACTTAGTTAACTTATACTACTAGTACTAATTTTATAGTCTTTTAAAATTTTTAGCTAAAAGATAATAAGTAAATTTAAGGAAATTCGTATTTTATAAGCCTTTAACAAAATTACCCCCTTAGTATGTCTAATAAAGCCGTTTTAAGCAAGTATATAATAAGCTAAAAGCTCGGTAATAATCTCTTATTATATAATAAATTCTTAGTATTTTTTATAGGGCTTTATTATTATTCTTATAAGTTTTTTAAATATTAAAGTTAAATTGCCTTAGTATATAGCTTTAAAAGATAGAAAGGTAGTTAGGAAGCCCTTTTAATATTAAATTTACAAGGGTATAAAAGAAAATTAATTTAGTAAAATTGTCTTAAATTAAAAAAAGTCACTTTCTTTTTATTAAAAGAATATAGTAAGGAAATAAAGTCGTTAAATATCCGAAAAAAAGCGTTATAGTCTTAGTAGCTAGTTATATATAGGATATATTACTATTTGCTTTTTTAAGTTTATAAGGCTCGTAGTTAAGGATAAAAAAAGACGTAGAAATAAATATACCCTTATTAAAAAGGGTTTTTTACAACGCCTACTTATTAAAGTGCTTTAGTCTTTAAAATTAAAGCTATAAAAAGGATGTAATAATACCTTGTTCTTTTTTTTTCTTTTATTATAAAGGCTAAAAAAGAAAAGGATAAAAAAGATAAGGAGGGAATTAGTATAAAGGAAAAAGCTGCTTTAAGTTTCTTATATTTAATAACGTATGAATTATATAAAAGCTGCGTTTTACAGACCTTTTCAATTATAATAAAAATACTACTAGTCTAAGGATTCTAGTAGATTTTTACTTCCTATAATTTTAATAGGGAAGTAATACTAATATTAAAAGTTAGGATAAAGGCAACGCTATTTAACTAAAATAAATAAGTAGAAATTTAAATAAAAGGGTGCCGTAATTAAGGATTTTAAATTCTCCGGAGCCTATTAAGACTAAGGCTTATATTAATATATAATTTAAAAAGCGGTCTTAAGTATTATAAATATACTTATTTAATCCGTAATTAAGGATAAATAAGTTTTTTAGTAAGTATATCGATAAAAATACTTATATTATAATAAGAAGGGCCGTTTTATTAATAGCTCTAGCTTATACTAACATATTTATTAAATCTGAGTTTTCTTAGAATTTAAAAACTAATTAAAGATTGACGAATTTCCTAGCTTATAAAGGGCGTTTTTAACTAAGGCTTTATTATAAGGAATAGTAAGAAACTCGTTAATAGATTTTTAGATATCCTTATTTAGCTTTTAGTTTTTTTTTATTATAATAAAAGCTGTCCGCGTTATAATACCGTTTTTATAAAGGTAAAAAGGTAGAAAAAGGGAAAAAGAAAGAGAAAAGAAAGTTTAAAAAACAGCACATTAAGTAAATTTTAATTTCTTTATAGATTTCGTAGCTTGTTGTCTTTTAAAAATCTTTAAAATTTCAATACTATCTAAAAAGGTTCTCTTACTACCTATTTTTATTATATCTTGCTTTATCGCTGATTTAGTTAGTTTAGTAGTTAGTAAAAGAGCTATAAAAGCTAAAAATAGCCTTTAAAGAGCTTTATATAAAGCGTAGGCCTTATACTTTTAGGAGCTGCGTTCTTTAAATATTTAAAAAGGTCTTATGCTAATTAGTAATTTAAGTAGCTAAATTAGTTTTATCTAGTAAATATAAAATCCTCTTAAAATTTATAAGAACTTCTTATGCCTTATTTTATAAAAAGAACTATATACTTATTCTTATAGTTAAAAAAGCTTAGTAAGAATATTAAAGATTTTACTATAATAAAATCGTAATTTCCAAGTTTTAATATAATATATTACTAAAAGGTTAAAAGGGCCTTTTATTAATCTTTATAGCTTTATAAATTAGTTTAATATTTGTAGTAAAAACACCTATAGGTTTTTAAATTATTAATAAAAAGGTTAATAATTTCCTTTGCTTAAGGGTTTACTTATATAATTAGGAGTTCCTTTTATAGCCGTAAAAAGGCTTTTTAAATATAATTAAGGGATTGATTTAATCTTAAATCCTATAAGCAATAACGTATTTTAATATAATAAAAATTTAATAATCTTAGTTAAAAAGACTATTAAGGATAAGTCTCTTTAAAAAGCTTATAAGTCTTATAATTTTAGTAAAAAAGAAAAATAAGGCGGCGTAAATAAAGGTGCTTTTATAGGTAATTTGTTATAAAAAGAGCGTATATTACTTTTAAAGAGCGTAATTTACTAGTAAGAGCGTAATAAAATAAAAGTGCTATAATAACGAATTCTTTTATATAAAGAAGAAAAGATCTAGTCTTATAACCTTAAAATATAAAAAGGCCTATTTAAGGCATTTAATAAAAAAGCAATTTATATAAAGAATTAGCTTATAAATAAAAAGCAGGAATTAGTAAACAAGTAGTAAAGCTTTTATCTTATGATTTTAATAGCTATTTAATAGCTTATATTTAGTAAAGAAGTATTGAAAATAAGTATAAAAATAATAAGTAGTTTAATAGATAACAGCAAATAATAAATAGTCCTTATTAAAAAGAAGGTTTATAAAAGGTTTATATAAGGTTTATATATTAAATAAAAAGGTTAATAGCTTTTAAGTCTTTATATAGCTAAAAAATCAAGGGAAGCTTTAAAGAGGCTAAAATTAAAAGAAGCCTTAAGGAGGCTTTTATTACTACTACTACTATTATTACTACTACTACTACTATTATTATTACTACTACTACTATTATTACTACTACTACTACTATTATTATTACTACTACTACTATTATTACTACTACTACTATTATTACTACTACTACTATTATTACTACTACTACTATTATTACTACTATTATTATTATTACTATTACTATTATTACTATTACTATTACTACTATTATAACTACTACTATTATTATTACTACTACTACTATTACTACTACTATTATTACTACTACTACTATTAGTTATAGCGTATTTACTACTTAATTTAAGAATAAATATAATATATTTTATAGTCTTAATAATTTAAAGGAGGGCTATTAATAAGTTTACTTTAAGTTTTTTTTATAAAGTCTAATAATAAAGCCATTTCCTTATTAAATATCATTTAAATAAAGTTAGCGATTTTATATTAAATTAAAAAGTTATAAAAAGATTGCTTATAAACTACTATAAGTTATTTTACTAAAAACTAAGTCTTTTTTCATTATAAAGAGCTTTTTAACTATTTAATTATAATAATTTATATTTTTAACTTTATTCTTAATAGTATTTTACTTTATTTCATTTAGTTAAAGCTTCTTTTAAGAATTATCTTATTAAATAAAACACTATTTAAAGGGTTGATTTTATTAGCTTTTCTTTTAAAAAATATTAAAAGACTTTATAAGTATTTTTTCCTTTTATTACGATTTTTAAAATCTTTTTTAAAGAAAACATATTACGTTTTATTTATTATTTCTTTAGGAATTTTCTTTGCTGCTTTTTATTCTATTTTAAGAATCACTTAGTTTTCTTTATTTATAACAATTTATTGCTTTATTAGTACTTATAATATAAATATAAGCGGCTCTTATTATTTATCTTATAAACTTTCTTTATAACTAAAATTATTACCTCTTAAGGAATAGCTAATATCTTTTATACTATTATTTATAAAAGAGGGCTAATAAGCTTTATACTAAGTTTATTATAGCTATAAAATACTTATTTATAAGACTTTATTATTAATACTTAAAGAAAGCTCTTATTTAATAGCTTAAGTAGCTAAAGTAATAATTCGGATAATCCTTATTTAGACTTTTATATATATATTCTTATTCTTAAGGGAATTATTAAAAGAAACGCTTACTATTTAAACAAAAAGTATCCTTAAGTTTAAAAAGATAAGTATATAGTTAGGTATAATAAGAAAGGTAATAAGTATTTAAGTAGATCCTATATATAGTTTAGTATTAATTTCCTTAAGTATTTTTACTAAGGAACCTAAGTAAACTTTGTGATTACTTTTAGTAAGGTAGTTTTAAAGCTATAAGCTTTAGCATATTAATTACTAATAGAATTTCCTTTTAATTTAATATTAATTAAAGTGCTTAAGACTTTTTATATAGAACCTTTTAGTTATACTTTAATATAAAGAAGGTATTATATTTATTTTTAAAGTCTAAATAAGGTAAATATACTTTTAGTATTAACTTAGAATTTCTATATAGCGGCTATTATAATATAATTTATTTAAGTTAGTTTTAAAAGAGTTTAGTTAATAACATAACTTTTACTATAGCTTTAGCTACTTAGTTTATTAAGTTAAGCGATTATAAGGTTAAAGCTAAATAAGTTAAATATATTATTACGCTATATAATTTAGCTATTCGCTTTACTACTTATCTTATTAATTATAGTAAGAATTTCTTTAAGTTATTTAAAGGCATTATACTTTAAGTTTAGTATCTTATAAACGGTATTTATAAGTGCCTTAGCCTTTTAAAAGAATATTTATAAAAATCTTAAGTTATTTAATCCGTTTATTATTAATCAATACTACTTAGCGGTTTTATAAAAGTATAAAAAAAGGATATTATTATTATTAAATTTACGCTAAGGACTTATTTTAAGGTTTTAAGCTATCTTTTAGTTTTATTATATAAAGAAAAACCGGAATACTTAAGGGAAAACCCTCCGCTGCTTTTTTAATTAAAGTCTTACTATATTAGCTTTTATAACTATATATAAGGAAAAAAAGGGGCGCTAGCTATAAATAAGTCAGTTAGTTAAATAGCTTAAGCTATTATAAACCCGTTATAAAGTAAAAGTATTAACTTAAAGCTAACTTTATAGTAAGTAATTTATATATCTCTTAGTTACTATTAGTTAGTAAAATTATAGTATTTTATTATCCGCTAAGATATATATTATATTTACTTCTTAAGACAGCAGTAGTAGTAATAGCAGGAGTTGTAATAATAATAATAGTAGTAATAGTATTAAGAGTCTTATTAAAGCTACTTTTAATTTTTAGCTATATATAAACTTAAAGGCGATTTACTTTTTAGTTTAGTATATAGCCTTTATACAGACTTTTTATAGACCTCTTATTTAATAAGAACTATTATTATTTGCTATTATTTATTAAACTATTTATTATTTCCTTGCTTATTTTAAATCCTTCCTTATTATATATAAGCTATTAAATAGCAACTTTAATAATAAAAATAAAAGCTTTACTACTTAGTTACTTATTCTTATTTTTAATCCACTTATTAATTCTTTATATAAATTGCTTTTTTACTAAATGCTTTAAATAGGCCTCCTTTATATTTAAGAGTTATAAGCCCGAATTCTTTCCTTTCCGTATAAAAAAATTAGTTATTAATATATCTTTATTATGCCCCCGCTAGTAAATTACGCCCTTTAAAAGTAAATTACGCTCTTTTTACGGAAAATTACCTACGAAAGCCCTTTATTTACGCCGCTTTATTTACTTTTGATTTTACTAAAATAATAAAATTTATAAGCTCTTTAAAAGAACTTATCCTTAATAGCCCTTTTAATTAAAAGTATTAAATTTCTATTATATCGAAATACGCTATTTCTTATAAGATTTAAGACTTAATTAATCTTTTTATTACTTTAAGAAAGCTTTTTTAATAGCTTTCTTAACAGAATTTAATTTTATAAGTTAACTTTTAAGCAAAGAAAATTATTAACCTTTTTATTAATAACTTAAAAACCTATAAGTTTCTTTATATAAAGTATTAAACTAAGTTAAAAAGCTATAAAAGCTAGTAAAAGACCTTTTTAACCTTTTAGCAATATATTATAAAAACTATTAAGAATCACTACTTTATAATAGTAAATATATATAATATTTCTACTAAGCTTTTTTTATTTTAAAGAAAAGTATATTATTATTATTATTAAGTTTACGCTAAGGACCTAATCTAGGTTTTTAAAAATTCGATATTTATAAATAGGAGGGAAAAACTAAAGTGCCCGGGGTAAAACCTCCTCTTATTCGCGCTTAGTCCGCCTCGCACGAGGTCTTATAACTTAATATAAGGAAAAAGGGAGTACGTCTTCCGCCGCAAGTATATCCCGCTCGCTAAGTAGTTCGACGCGGCCTAACGAGGCCGGGGCCGCCTTTAACCTAGGCGGCCCGCGGTCCGGAGCATCGCGCTTTAAGCTTAAAGTATAGGCAGTAAACCCTCTCTTATCCCCCTTATTTACCCTCTTAATATAGGGGCGGGAAAGGTAAACGGGATTCTAACCCGCGCCTTTCCTATAGGTAGCGCGACCTTAAATAGTAAGTCTATAGCGGTCCCCGCTAATAAGAATTCGGCGCCCCGCTATGCGTATATATTCTTAATTAAGACTATTATTTATTCGCGCCGCTTAGTTATTAATCTTATACTTAGCTTTAAAGATAAAGCCTCCCGCGTACCGCGCGCGTGCGCTCGCACTCCTTTTTCTTTTACTATAAACGCGCTTAACTTTCTTATAAGCTTATCGCTTTCTTACCGCCCCGCCCCCTTTATATAGCCGTCGTTCCGCTATTATCGCTTTTATTTTCTTTATCGCTACTATACCGAAAAAGAAAGTTACCTTTTTTAACCTTAATATAAGTCTACTTCTTAAGCTACTAAGTAAAAATACTAAGGATAAAGAGGCCTAGGCCCGTTATAGTACTAAGTGTAAAATTCCTTATTATATATATATAAGCCGTCTATTAAGCGACGATATACTTATAGTTTTCCGGGGCTATTAAAACTAAGCCTATATATATTTAAGTCGTATCCGCTATATAGATATACGTAATCCGTATAGCTAATCCTTTTTTAGCTATCTTTATAAAAGCGTATATTATATACTCCTTAAGTAACCGTTTTTATTTTTAAGTAAGTAGCTTTATATTAAACCTACTTATATACCTTAGCTAATCTCCTTTATAGCTTACCGCTATAAGCGAAGATATAGCTTATAAGCTTTATACCGCTTAAAAGAAGTTATATAAATCCGGCTAGCTTATTAAGCGCTTTATATATATAAAGCTTGCCTCCGCGGTGATAAAGCTTTAATAGTATGCCGGCTTTATTATAGTATAGGCTTTTACGTTTAGTACTCCTTTTAGTCTAGCTTCCTTTAACGAAAATATTAAGCTACTTACCTTTACTCTTAGCCGCTTTATTAATAACGCGCGTATAGCCTATAAGGCTAACGCTAAGCTTGCTAATAAGGTTAACGGTATTATTATAGTTATTTACTAAACCGTTTACGCTATAGCTTAGAACTTAAAAAGCATAAAGAACGCGCTATTTATAGTAGCTAACTACCTTAGCTTTAGCGGCTATAAGGGCCGGGATATCGCCTTTAAGGGTCTCTTGCCCGACTTAAACCTTATATATACCCGCGCCGCTCTCGTCCCGCTTAAGCCCCCGCCCTTTAAGATTCTTATTATTTTAAAGGACTTTAAAGCTAAGGCTAAGGCTAAGAAAAAGGCTTAGGCTAAAGTTCTCGCTAAGGCCTATACTTAAAAGCGCGCCGCCCTTACTTATAAGCTTAAGTATAAAGGGGTGCTTAAAAGTAAGGGTAAAAGAAAGGCCGTTAAGACTAATAAGTTTAACTTAAGGGAGCTTAAGCTTAATATTAATAATAACGAGCTAAAGGAAAAGGAAGACTAAGCCGATAATAACGGCAACGATAATAAGGCTAAGACCGAAACTAAGGTCCTTAAAGACGAGGTTAGCCCCTTACTTAGTTTTAATACTATCCTTATCGTTTCCGACCTTAAGAGCGGTAGCGATAGCGACTATAACGACGACCTTACTTCGCTCCTTACCTCGCTTACCCCTAGCCTATCTACGGGCCGCGACGTCCCCCTAGCTATACTAAAGCGGTTTATAGCCTCTTTAAGAGTAGTGCCTTTAAGGCTAGTAGCCCCGCGGCTAACGCCTTAAAGCGTGCCCGCGCCGCCCCCGTTCTTAACCTAGCTAATAAGGAGGGGGATACTAAAGACCTTAGCTTAGACTTTAAGTACTTTTAGTTTTTTACTTATAGTAAGGCCGGGTCTCTCCCCTTTAATTTTCTTATAATACTTAATACCGCTTAGTCGATTAAGTATTATCTAAGTCGCCTTACCCGGCTTAGCCTTATACCGCCTTTAATGCTAATATTAAGAACCCTATAAGCCTTAAAGCTAACGCCTTAGCGGGCTGCTAGTAAGATAACGTCTTTTACTTTTACTCCCGCCGCGACCTTAAGTCGTTATAAGCGCGGGAGGGGGAGGGCGCCTATTACTTTAACTTATAGTCGTGGCTAGGCGGGACGTTCCCGTAGCACTCCTTAAACGGGGAAGTCCGCTATCGCTCTTAGTCGCGCTTAACGCAGCGCCGGGCACGATAATAACAAGCTTAGACTTTAGCTAAGGTAAAGGACTAGTATTAAGGGGGGGAACTAAGGGGGAAAGCTATAAAGAAAAGTATAGCTATCTTTATAAAATAAGAAAAAGAAGTTCTTACGAACTTTTAGAGAATTTTATAATTACTAAATAAAACTTATTTAGCTACTTAAATAACTAACTAGTAAAAAGCCTTTATAAATATAAAAAGAATATAGCTTTTAAAAGCATAAGGCCTATGCTTTATATAAAGGGTTTTAAAGGCTATTTTAAGCCTTAGTAGCTCCTTTTTTAATTATTAAATTAACTAAATAAACAATAAAGTTTAAAAATATTAAAACGGGTAGTAAAAGACTTTTTTTAATTATATTAGACTTTTAAATATTTTTAAAAGGTAATAAGCTATAAACTTTACTAATAAATTAAAGTCTACTTTCTTTATAACTTCTTAGGGCCACTCTTTAAAAGAAGCTTCCCTTTTTTAAAACCTTTTTACCTATATAAGAAATAATAATATTATTATATAAACTGTTTTTATTAAAATAAAAAGATATAACTAAATAGCTAGAAACTAAATAAGAAAATATTAAAACTTATTAACGAATTTCTTACTATTTCTTATAATAACAACGCGGTTAAAAACGCTTTTTACAAAGCTAGGAAATTTATAAATCTTAAATTAGATTTTAAATGCTTAAAAAAGCCGAATTTTATAAATATATAGTATAAGCCGTAGCTATAGCTTAAACAGCCCCTCTTACTATAATATAAGTACTTTTATAAACGTACTTTTTAAAAAGCTAATTTATTCTTAATTACGGATTAAATAAGCATATTTATAATACTTAAGACCGCTTTTTAAATTATATACTTACGTAAGCTTTATCTTTTATAAGCTCCGTAGAATCTTAAATCCTTAGCTATAGTATCGTCTTTATACGAATTTCTACTAAATTAAATTAGTTAAATAACAATGCCTTTATACTAACTTTTTATATAAGCGTTACTTCTTAACTAAAATTATAGTAAGCTATAATCTACTAGAATCCTTAGACCGGCAGTATTTTAACTACTACTAAAAAAGTTTGCAAAATATAGCTTTTATATAACTAATACTTTATTAAACATAACGAAATTAAGGTAGCTTCTTTTTTATACTTATTTTTTCCTCGCTTTTTTTATTCTCTTTAGCTTTTATTATAAATAGAAAAAAGAACTTATTACGACTACTATTTTCACTTCTTTCTTTCTCTTTAGCTTTAATATAAAAGACTAAGGCACCTTAATAAGTAAGTATTATAAAAGACGTTTTTTAATAAAGGTATAGCTATTTCTACGTTTTTTACTATCCTTAACTACGAGCTTTACTAGCTAAAAAAAGCTAAGAAAATAATATCTTAAACTTAACTAGCTAATAAAGCTATAATGCCTTTTTATTAGATTCTTTATAACCTTTTTCCTTACTAAATTCTTATAATATAAGGAAGGTCGTTTTTCTTTTTAAGGATAAATGTACTAACTTAATTTTCTTTTATACCTTTTTAAATTTAATATTAAAAAAGCTTCTTAATTCTTTTACTAGCTTTTAAAGCTATATACTTAAGCAATTTAACCTTTCTATTTATAAAATTTATAAAGATAATAATAAGGCCTTATAAAAAGAATACTAAGAACTTATTACGCAATAAGAAATTGTTTATAAACCTTTAGCCCTTTATATACTAGCTTAAAACGGCTTTACTAAGCGTATTAAGGAGGTAATTTTTTCGAAGGCTTATATAATACAGATTTCCGTAGATTTACTTATTACTTTTTAGCAGAAAGTCTAAAAAATAGCTACTTTCTTTTATAATAAGACCTTTTTAAAGTCTTTCCTAGGACCTTAAACTTCTCTTATTAAAAAACTATTAACTTGGCTTATAAAGAATAGGAAGGGAATTCTTATTATTTATCTTAATCTTTTTACTATCTATATATATAGCTATAAAGCTTACTTTTTAACGATAAAAGCTCTTTAAAAACTATAAAAAGAGACTTTAAGCTATAAAGATATATAAAGGTCGGCTATTTAGTTAGCTGCGGCTTTTTTATATTTATTAAATTTATATTTCTTTTTAATAAAAAGTTTAAAGGTTATAAAACGTTATTTTTAATAAGAAGTTTTTCTTTATAAAGAAAGAACTTATATAAAGCCTTATAGCAATAAAAGAATACTTATTTTCACTAAATATTATAAATTATAATATTACTACTTACAACGATTTTTAAAGTTTTAATATTAAAATATAAGATATCAGAAAAATAGTTAAGTTTATTCTTCTTATTAATATATAAATCTTTACCTTCAATTTCTTACTAAACCCTGGCTTTATAATAGCGCAAAAAATACTTTTAAAAAGCCTTAAAGAGGCGCCTTTTAATAATAATCTTTTCTATAAAAAATATTATATAATATCGTTTAAATCGAGCTTTTAATTCGCCCGGCTTAAATTATTAATTTTAACGATATATTTATTAATATACTTATAATAAAAAAAATACTTACTTTAAAAAATAGATAAGACTTAAAGTATATAACGGAAAATTTTAAGGAATCTATTTACGCTTTTAGGCCTTTTTAAGCTTCTTAGTTTATAAGAAATTTTAGTGCTTTTAAAGCTATTTTATTATTACTTTCTTTATAGCCTTTATAAGCTATATTTAACGTTTTTTTTACGCTTTTTAGAAAAGAAAAGACATATAAAAGAGGTTGATTAGTAATACCTTATTATAAATAAGACTTAGTAATATACCCTTTTAGCAAAGGATTTAAAAAAGCCGGAAAAATAAAGTAAAAGTCTTTATATAAAAGAAAAAACGATCTTTTTTAATTATACGCCTCGAAAATTAATAACTAGTTAACTTTTACTCTTAGCATAGACTTTTACTAATAAGTTTAATAGGATAAGTACCTATAAAAATTTAAGGCCCGCTTTTACGTTTATAAAGACTTATAACCTTTTATTAATAAAGAAACTAACGTAGCTACTTTAATAGCAAGGAATTTCTAATTTTTTATAGCTATAATAACTAAATTTCACTTTAAAACTTAAGTTTTAACGCTATTAACTCGTTTATTAAAATAAACCTTAATAAAGAAATCTATATATATTTTTTTATACGTATTTAAAATACCCGGATACGTTTTATAGCTAGTAAAAGCCCTATATAGACTTTAATAGTTACCCTTTTTATAGTATTAAGAACTTTCTTTAACTTTTATTTTAGTAAAGAAGTAGAATCTTAATACTAGCTTATCTTTATAGTAAATAAATAGTTAGCTAACTTTTATTAAATACCTTAGCTAATATATTATATAGGTATAATTTAACTTCAATTTCATAGCTTCTTATACGCTAATAAAAACCGAATATAAACATAGCACTAGTAAAGAATAAGCGGAAAAGTCTACTTTACAGCCCGGAGAGGAATAATAATAATCCGGCGGACCGGAATAACTATAATACGCCGGAACAGCATAATAATAATACGGCTAACACCTCTCTATGCTTATTAAAGACTCTCTTTTCCTCTCCTTTTCCTAGCTAGATCTTAGACTTTTAAGCAATTTAAATTTGCTTTTCTCGCTACTTTTTTCCCTCTTATACCTTAGTGCCTCCTCTGTTTTATACTCTTAGTATTTCCTTATAGCTTTAATAGTACTTTAAGAAGCCTTATATCTTAATAGTAAATTCTAAACTTACTTTTTTATATTAACGATATTATTTTTATATTAAAAAAACAAGATAAAAAAGAAAATAAAGACATTATATTTCATCTTAAAATAATATATTTATTATAAAATCTAAACGGCTATGCCTAAACTCCTTACTTTACTTTTAAGGAGCCTTATAGAACCCCGCGATAAGAACGCTTAAAGCACGCACTATAAAGGCTCGCTTAAAGAGATATAATAGATATTACTAATTAAACCCCGCTAAGGTTTTTAAGATATAACTATAAAGGCTTAAAAGCCTATCTAATTATAGTTTATAACGTTTTTAACTATAAAAGATACTATAAAAACTACGAAGCGGATTTTACTAATATCTTTAAAGGATATTTAAGGATTTCCGCGGAATATCTTAATTATATTTTAACCTATCTTTAATTATAAAAGCACTTAAAAGGTAATAAGATAGACTTTATTACAATTTTAAAGAGATATTAAAGCATATTTAAAGGATTTCCTAAACTATAGTTTATAGTGTTTTTAACTAAGCTTATACTTAGTTTATTAAGTAATTCTATAAGGATATTTATAGTTTATCTATGTACTAATAATAAATAAAAGGATAATATAATTAAAGATCCTTAAAAGTAGCTTAAAGAACTAAGTATAAAGTAGCTAACTATACCTTAAAGAAAATATAAGCTTTTTACTAAATTTAAACCCTTATATACGTTTATATATAGTAATTAGTTTATTATATCGGCTTAACTAGTAGTAATTAGTTTATAGTACTAGCCTTAATTAGCGGTAATTAGTCTATAATACCGGCCTAAATTAGTAGTAATTAGTTAGCGCTTTATCCCCTTATCTTTACGCTATAAAGCGTAGTAAAGAGTAGGAATTCTTACTTATTTAAACGGAAATCTCTTAAATATCCGCTAAGCTAAAAGTAAATATATTACATAATTAAGTACTTATCTTATAAGAAGTTAGATACTAAACGAATTTTTTTTTAAGAAGCTCTTATTAGCCTTTAAGTCTAACCTTAATAATAAGTACCTTTTCTTTAATACGCTTATAATAAAACTTTAAAATAAGTAGGCCGTAAAAGCGGAAAAGGCCGCAGCTTATTAAGTATACCGGTTTAATAATATCCTTTACCCTTTTTAAGGTATTATACTATAATAGCCTATAAAGCTAAAAATAATATAAAATAAGTCCCGCTTAGCTAAGTTAAGATAACTGCCCTTTAAAAAGTAATCTGCTTTTAAAATACTAATAAAAAATAGATTATAAAATAATAAAACTTATATAACTAAGTAAATAAATTTAGTATTATTTAAATAGATCTATTATCCTTTAAATAAAAGAAGTAAAGATAAGCCGACCTTAAAACCTTTTAGCTTATTACTTTTTAAATACCTTTTAAATTAAGCTTATAATAAAGCTACTCTTTCTTTAAGATAATAAGCTTAGTGGATATTTTTACTATATATTATTAATAAAGTTTAGTATATAGGCCTTAACCGGAAATCCGCCTTAAAGGATACTTAGTAGTTTCTTAGTTTAGTATTACTATTTAGCTTTATTTACTATAGCCGTGCTAATTAAGGCATTTTTAAAACTCTTAATTAATAAAAACGAGCTTTTTATGCTTAAGGCCTTACGGCGTACTAGATTCCGAGACGTATATAAGATAAAAGGTTAAGCGCTTAGTAAGAGTATTAAGACCGAAACCTTAATAATAAGCGATAAAAACGCAATACGTAATACTTTTAGTAAGCTAAACCTATTTATACTTAGCGCGTAGATACTAAGACTAAGTATAGCTTTAAGCCCCTTAGCGGGAATAGTAGTAATATTAAATAAATAATTTCTTAATCTCCTTTAAGCATTAAGAAAAAGAAATATGCTTATTAAGCTTTAAAAAAACCTTAACTATAACTTAAGGAAATAAAGAGATTTAACTTATTAAGACCGCTAAAAGTATTTTTTAATAAAGTTTAAGAAGATAATAAAGCTAATATGTTTTAAGGAGTAGACCGTTTTATTAACTTTATCCGCTAAAATATTAATAAAGACGAGGCTTATATAGATAAATTAGCTATTTAATTACCCTCTTTTTTTAAGGAAGTGCGGTAAAATAGTATTTTAAAGATCTCTTAAAACTATAATAAAAAGAGCTTAGCGAGCTTAGCATTAAACTAAGCTAATAGATCTTTGCCTTATAAAAATGGTTTAGAATCCGCTGAAATATAGCAATATAAGCACTTTATAAAAAGGACTTAACCTTTTAAGATATAGTAATAAGGTCTAACTTTAAATCTTAAATATCGCGCTAATAATATAAAGCTAAGGCCGTGCTTTATTAGCTAAACTACATAACTATTATAATTTATTAAAAGCTAAAGGTTTATCTATAAAAATTCTTATAACGTTTAGTAGGAAAAAAAGATATTGATAAATAGATTAATAAATATAAAGAAATTCTTCTTTAGCTATAAGTTAAATATACTTAAAGATTTTAAAAGTACTTATTAGCGCGAAAGAAATAGGTTTAACCTATAAAAAGGTAAGAGGTAACTAGCCGTACCTTATATATACTTAAAGAATAGTCTAAGACGCCTTAGCTATTTATTAAGGGCTTGCTAAGACCGTAAGTTACGTTTTTAAACCGCTTAGTAAGGGCGGATATATTATAAGCTTTATAGCGCTTGCTAAGTAAAAGAAGAAACCCGTTTAAATAGCGAAGGATATAAGCTAAGGTCCTTTAGCTTAAAAAAGAAGGAACCTTTAAGAGTATATGCTTATTAACGCTAAAGCTAAAGCGGGTATACTTTATAATTAAAGATAGAATTATAGTAAAGACTAATAACTATTTAAAGAATAAAGAGTATAATATAAAAGGAGCTTAGATAAATACTAATAAAAGCTTAAAGGAAACCGCAATCTATATTATAATAAACTTAGTTTAAGAGGCTAATAAAGTATATAGATTTTATAGCGAAGCATTCCCCTTAAAGAATAAGCTTTACTAATATATTAAAGATAAATAAACCCTTAACCTTAGCTAAGACGTTACTATATAAAGATATAGCTTAGTATAGTAAGTAGTTATTTAAAAGCTATAAAGCGTTTAGATAGTTAAAGCTTCTTTTAACGTTTAACTATTAAGCCTTAATAAGCTATTACGATTTACTTATATACGCTTATTAGTTTAAAAAAAGAAAGGCCTAAGATAAGTATTAAAGCCTATATAAATACTAAGGTAGACTAAAGCCTTATTTAAGCCGACTTAATAAAGACCTTTTAAGATATAACTATAAACTCCTTTTAATAAATTCTTATTTAAGGAGTAAGAAAGATAGCTACTATTAAATAAGTAAAATTTACTATATATATACTAAAAAGGCTAAATAGTAGCCTTATTATTATAAAAGTAAAGATCGGCGCTTAAATAGTAAGACGCTTAGCGGCTAATATATTACTTAGCTAAGATTTTTTAGTTCCTTATTAAGAGGACCTTATTAACTTTATATTAGTCTTATAAATAAGGGCTTATAAAGGGATCGAAGCTAAAGTTAAGATAGTTTAGCTAAGATTAGTAATATATAAATAAGTAATTTACTTAGTTATTATAACGATTTTAGCTATTTCTTACTACGCTTTACTTATATAAGTCCGGGCGCCGCTATTAAGGCGTAATATAATATTCTTCCTTTACAACCTTAAGCTCGCCTAAATGATAATATAGGATTATAAAAGCTTTATAGCAATAAACTATTTTAAAGAACTATTAGTACTCCGCTAAAGCTAAAAGGTAAAGATAATTATAAACCTTAATAAGTAATTCTAGCAATATAAAAAGGTTAACGCTACTACTCCCTTAGCGGAAGTCTTTATAAAAAACCCGGATAAAATAAACCTTGCTAAGTACTTCCTATAAAAAGATCTTATAGTAAACTATAAGCTTAAAATCGGTTAAACTAAGGACCTACTTAAACTTACTATTAATAAAGGTATTTAGATTTATGCTAAGGACTTAAAATACGTATTAAAGGTTTACGATATTCTTTAATCGTTTTCCTACTTTTTAAAAGATAAGGGAGTAGTATATATAGATAAATCCGAATATATACGCATTTACTTAATAAAAGGATAGTAATATTAATAAGTCGTATTAAGATTATATTTATTAAGCGATAAGAATAGAAAGGTAGTAAATATAATATTCGGCTAGCTATATAAATAAGGACGATTAAAATAAGTTTATAAGCTAACTTTATTTATAGCGCTAGTATTTATAGTATAGAAGATAGTAAACGGAAAGGGAAAAGGATAAGTAATCGTAGACTTATAAAGGATTAATACTATTATTACCTTAAACGCTTACTTAATACCCCTTTAAAGCGATAAAATTAAACGCCTTTAAGGAAAGAAGTTTATTAAGGCGGTAGATATATAATCGTTTTTTTACTAGTTATTAATTTATTAAGACTACTAAAAAAGGTTTATAGTTATAAGCTATCGCGGGCTAAAAAGATTATTAATAATACTTATAAGCTTTAAGAACTCCTTAGTATATATTTAAAGGTTTATTAATAACGTCCTCTATAAATACTAAAAATACGCGGCGGCTTATATTAACGATATTATTATCTACTTCGATATAGCTAAAAAACACTTTTAATACTTAAAAGTAGTGTTCCGCGCTTTTTATAACTATAATATTACCTTATCCGGACTAAAGTCCTTTTTAGCGTACTTATCTATATAGCTCCTTAAATTTAAAGTAAACGCTATTAGCTTAATAAATATAAACAAATATATATTAGCTTTAAAGGATATTGCGTTCTTAAAGAACTTTTAATAGCTTAAGAAATAAATCGGCCTAACTAAGTAGCTACGCTATATAGTTTTATATTTTGCTAAGGAAGTTAATATTCTATAAAAATAAAAAACGGAGCTACTTTACGTAAGATAAGAAAAAAGAGTCCCTTAAAAGGGCTAAGGATAAGCACGATATACTACGAAAGCCGCTTTTTAGCTTACTTCGGAAAAAGAAAAGGCCTTTACAAATTTAATTAAAAAACTTATTAAGCCTTAAACGATTTATTACTTTAACCTTACTTAATAACTATTTATTTTAATTAATATATCTTAAGAATATAAAGTAGCGGCTATAGCTTTTTACTTAAAGGAAGGTATAAAATAAGATAGAAAGATACTACTAGCCCGGACTAAAGTCTAGCTTATTATTAACTTAAGCCGCGCCTTTTAAGATAAAGAGCCTTAATACTAGCTTATAAAGCTTAAAGTAGCTAGTTTAGTATAAGCAGTCTATAAGTTATATACTATAGTACTATTTATAAGAACGCTATAAGTAGTTATCTTTACCGATTATAAAAGCACTTATAAAATCGTATATTAAAAATGCTTATTTTTTACTAATATAAAATCTAATAATAAGCTAGTCCTTATATCTTAATACTTAAGCTCGTTCCCGCTTAAAGTATACTATAATTTAAGCATTAAAAACGTCGTACTAAACGCTCTTTTATATTTACCGTACTAAGACGATAAGCTAGTATCCTTAAACTAAAAAGGGGAATTAAAACATATTTAAAAAAATAAGATAACGGACTATATATTTCTTTATATAGAAGTATTAATTAAATTGCCGCTCCGCTAAAGAATAATTAACGGATATATAAAGGATATATAGTAAGTAAAGATTGTTACGTAGTTTAATAATAAGAATAGTATCCTTAAACTCCTATTCCTTTAATTATAAGAGTTACTATACTTTATAGTAAACGATAAACGCCGGAGATTATATATCCTTAAGACCTACGCTTAGGAGATCGTTTAAAACGCTTATGCTAAATATTTTTATACTAGCTATACTTATATATAATAAGATTTATTTAAGAGCTTCTTAATCTTATAGCTTAGTAGATATATAAATAAAGTTATAAATAGCTATAACGCTTATTACTATAACTAAACTAATTAAAGTAAGACGCTAAGGCAGCTTATCTTAATTTAAAGCTTGCCGGTTTTATATTATATAATAGCAATAAAATTTATTACTAAGCTTTTAGTAGTTTAAGCTAAATAATTCTTATAAAAAGATCTTATAAAGAACTTCTTTAATACTTTATTAACTATAACTAATAAATTATTAAAGATATATCTCTTTATTTTAAGCAATAACTAGTTTATAGTAAAAGGCTACGTATAAGCGTTATATACTAAGTTACTCTACGCTAACTAAAAGATCCTTAAAGGGATAATTTTTAACTAGGATATAAAGTTTACTTTAGTATTTTAGCAGACTTTATAGTAAGCCTTTAGATTGAAGCTTCTTATATTTACCGCTTAGTACCCTTAAACTAATAGCTTATTAAAAAGGCGAAACTAAACTATAGAAATCGCGTTATAATTCTTTACCGCTAATTTTCTAAACTTACGCTAAATTAATATACTAATTGCCTTTTAGTTTAGCCTTAATAATTCCTTCTTTTTAGTAATTTATATAGCCCTTAGTAAGCTTATTATAAGGATAAAAATAGATAATAGCTTTTAGTTTTTTAATAACTACTTATACATATAAAACTAAGAGGTTTTATAAAAAAAATCTAAGTTAACTATTACTTATACTTAGGCCGCTATAAAGAATAGATATAATAAGAAATACCGCTTACTAAAATTTAAGCTTAGTAATTAAGTTTAGCTATAGCTTAGTAAAGGTTATTATATTATAAATAGTAAACTAGCGAAACTTTAAGAAAGATATACTAAGCCGTTTAAGATTATTATTAAAGTAAGATAGCTTATATACTAGTTAAATATTAAAAGGTCCTTTAATATCTATTTAGTTATTTTAGTAGTATAACTACACTTAGTAAACGAGCTAGCTATATACTTTAGCTTAGTTTAAGATAAAGGGATACTTTACTTAAATAAGTAAAAAGTAAAGCGAATCTTATAAAGCTAAATAATAAAAGAAAGCGGCGGAAAGCTAAAAAAGAGGTTTTTTATAGCTTAAAAGGCTAGCTAAGTAACTATAACTTATAAGTAAACGAAAAAGCGGTCTTTTTATTAAAAATCGTAAAAGCTTTTAAGAAAGTATAAAAGGAGTTAGCTACTTAAGTAGTTTAAATAAAAGTATAATACGCGGCCTTTATAACTTAATATAAAAATCTTTAATTAAGAGAATTAAGCGGTTAAGCTTAAGTATAAGACTTAAAAGCTATTATAAGTTATAAGAAACTATAACTTACTATGCTTAAAGTAATTAGTTATTTTAAAAATAATATAACGCTATTTACTTTAAGTAATAAGGCCTTTTTAGCTTTATAATATACTTATTTAAATTCTTTTTACTGCTTGCCCTTTCTCCTTTTCTTTCTTCCTTTTATAACTATATTTTCTTATACTACCGGCCTTAGCCCGCCGTACCTTGCTTACTCTTATATATATAATCTTCTTTACTTTAAGCTTATAATCTTTATACTCTTATTTTAAGTCTTTTTATTATTTAACGTTTCTTATAGCGAAGATTAGCTATTTTATAATTACTTTTTTAATATGCTTTTTTATAAGCCTTTATGCCTTTAATATAAAAAAATAAGCGGGCGCTTAAGCTTTATAAAAACAAGGCCGCTATACTTTATAGCTTTAATTCCCTTAATAAAAGTTAAAACTTTTAAGTTTAAGCCTTTATATAAACTTATGCCGCTTTTTATAGCCGCGCTTAAGCTAATAAGTTTAACTTAAATTATAGCACTATAAAAAACGGCTTATATTACCCTCTTTAAATACTTAACTTAAACGACTTACCTCTTAGCTTTATATTATAGTATAGTTTCAACGGCTAGTTTTGCGGCAATTTAGCTATACCTCCCGCTTAGCTCTTAATTTTTAAAAGCCCCCGCCGCCTATATATATTTTTAAGGTATAGCCGGAAATCTTTATTTATAAAATACCTAGCTAATACTTAACGTCTTTAAGTTAGCTAACCTCGCTATAGTCTTAAGATTTATAATAGCTATTATAGCTAGCCGGAACCCGCTTTAGCTAAACGATTAAAACGATATTCGCGCTATCCTTAATAATATATTTAAAACTTAGCTTAATTAGTTTATAGCTAGGTTTATAGCGGCGTCTTAAGCTATTATAGCTAAAACCTTATCTCGCTTTATAAATAGTCTAGCCCGCGCTATAAAATCCCTCTTTTAGCTTATAGCCGCTAAAAGCTTTAAAGACTTATTTAATCCTACTTAGCGGACGCTCTTTCCCCTTACGGCTATGCTTAGCCCGGCTATATAAAGGCATATAAACACTTTATTATAATTTATCCGCTATCTTTCCTTAACTAAAAGAGATAGCGATAACTAGCCTTATAATATATTCCGCCGCTTAATTCTATAAAAGCCGTTAATAGTAACTAATACGATTCTTAATAAGCCTAGCTTTATAGACTTATAGTTTAATAATAAGATTATAATAATTAAGAGTTTCCGCTTAGCTATAAACTATATTAAGTTTTACTTATAAGCTTACGAAGAGTTTAAATATAACTTAACTTTAACTTAAGTAATAAAATTCCTAGGTTTTGATATCCGCTTTATTAGCTATACTAACTACGCGCTTTATATTCTCGCTTTTAAAGCCCCCTTTATAAAGAAGTTCTTTAAAACTATTAAATATATTTTAAACCTTAAGAGCGAGGAGTTAAGTATTAAGGCTATAAAGGACCTTATTACCCGCTTTTAAGTAAGAATATAAATATTTAATACTTTAATATTAACTATACTTATTAATATTAGCGGGATAGCTTACCCTTACCTTTATACCTTCTTAATAGCTAAACGCGTATTAATTAGTAAAAAGGTATAAGTAGTAGCGCTATATAAAAAAGATAATAAGTCGGAAAACTTAGCGATAAAAAGCGGGGGATAGTTATAATAGTAATAGTAAGTAAGATATAATATCTTGCTTATATACGGCTTATAAAGCTAGTAAGTAGTATAGGAAACTTAGCGGAGGATTAAAAACGGCATAAAGGGTAAGTAAGATAATAATATAAGATAAGGCCTAAATAAAGCTAGTTTTTTATAATATATCCCGCTAAGGAAATTAAATACTCCTTAGCGCGGAGACTTTTTACTACTTAATACGTACTTAAATATACGCTTAAAACGAGAGTCGGAAACCTTATTATAAGCTTTAGCCGGATACGCTAATCGCTTTAATAAAATAAAAATAAAAATAAAAATATATAATTAAATAAGTAATAAGGATTTATAATAAAGCCGCTTACTTACTATTTTAAGCTACTTAGCTACTATGACTTAAATAAGCTAAAGAACTATTTAAAGAATAAGGATAGCGTACTATTAATATAGCGTAAAAACGCTACGATAAAGCTATTACTTAGCGCCCTCTTTACTTTATTTTAACTTTAAACTAATATAGACGTTAGCTTTTCTTTTTTACTTAAAGGAGTTATTATAAAATCTAAACAGCTACGCTTAAACTTTTTACTTTACTTTTAAAGAGCTTTACGGAACCCCGTAATAAGAACGCTTAAAGCACGTACTATAAAAGCTCGCTTAAAAAGATACGATAAATATTACTAATCAGACCCCGCTAAGGTTTTTAAGATATAACTATAAAGGCTTAAAAGCTTATCTAATTATAGTTTATAACGTTTTTAACTAAAAAAGATACTATAAAAACTACTAAGCGGATTCTATTAGTATCTTTAAAGGATATTTAAAGATTTCCGTAAAATATCTTAACTATAATTCGAATTCTGTTTAATTATAAAAGCACCTTAAAAAACATAGGATAGACTTTACCGCGATTTTTAAGGGATATTTAAGGATATTTAAAGGATCTCCTTAACTATAGTTTATAATATTTTTAACTAAGCTTATACTTCGTTTATTAAGTAATTTTATAAGAATATCTATAGTTTATTTACATACTAATAATAAACGGAAGGATAGTATAATTAAAGATCCTTAAAAGTAGCTTAAAGAACTTAGTATAAAGTAGCTAGCTATACTTTAAAGAAAAGATAAGCTTTTTACTATTTTTAAACCCTTATATACGTTTATATATAGTAAATAGTCCGTTATACTAGCTTAATAAATAGTAATTAGTTCGTAGTACCGGCCCCGATTAATAGTAATTAGTTTATAGTTCCGGCCTTAACTAGTAGTACCCTTATCCTTATACTATAAGGCGTAGTAATATTCTCTTACTTATAATAGTACCTTTACTTTCTTCTTAAAATTACTTATTATTTAGAACTAGTAGCTTTAAAGGCTATATATTAGCTAGTTTACTTATATTAATAAAATACTTAATATATAGAACTTTTAGCACTTTATTTTAAGTAAGTTATTTTTTTTAATCTTTAATATCTTAAAGAGTAATTTAACTACCACTTTAAAAAAAAAAGGTTTACTACTATTAAGGCTACTAAAAGGCTTTCTTTTTATATGTTTTTATATACTTTTATATACTAATTTAAAACTTATACTTTATATAACTTATAAAGTTACTAAATAACTTTTTTAGCTATTAAGAATCTTCTTAGCTATCTTTATTACTAATAATACGTAATATACTTTTTAGTACTTATAACTAGCTTATTATAATAAATATTTATTATCTTAAAACCTTTTATAAGGTTCTATCCTCTTTTAAAAGAAAGTCTTTTGCCTTAGCTTTATATAAGGTATTAGTTAATTATATAAGGTATTAGTTAATTATATAAGGTATTAGTTAATTATATAAGGTATTAGTTAATTATATTAGGTATTAGTTAATTATATAAGGTATTAGTTAATTATATAAGGTATTAGTTAATTATATAAGGTATTAGTTAATTATATAAGGTATTAGTTAATTATATAAGGTATTAGTTAATTATATAAGGTATTAGTTAATTATATAAAGTATTAGTTAATTTATTTAATACGAATCTTATTATTAGCCGAAGCTAATCTAAGCTAATTATAGACGTATTTAACCTATACTGCTTATAGCTAATACTAGCTATTTTTAACTATTAAGCTATATTATTTATCCTTATAACTACTAGTATTTCCTTTAACAGTTATTTCTTATAACAAGCGGTATTTACATTACTAATTACTTCTTTATATTTAGCAGTATATACTTTACTAAATATTAGCACTTAGCGAAGTACTTAGAATTACTAAGAAAATAAGGTTTTTATTATTTACTCCTCTTTTTAAGGTCTTTTTAAACTTAGAAAGATAAATAAGATAATTTAAAGAAATTTTAATTTAAAAAAGGGATTCCTTAGGAATTCTTTAAAGAAAATCTTAATTATTATTTTTAGTAGATCTTTCTTAAAATAAAGAGAATCTTATCTTAAAACGGATATACTAAGTTATATAGACTTAACTATAAGGTTTCTTTCTTATTAAATTTTCTTTTACTTTTACTATTTAAAGATAGTAAAGACATCCTAGCTTAAAGAAGCTAATACTTTTACTTTAAAATTAAGTTTATTAAAATCCTTCACTTTTCTTAAAGTATTTTTTAAGTGCTTTATAAGTTCTTAGGTATTATCTAAACTAAGATAATCGTTTTACTTTACTAAATAAAAGTATTCTTAATTTTCTATTTTCTTAGCGAGTATAGTCTTTATTATATATTCGCTTTCTTTAACTCTTTTTAAGTTTAGCTCTTTTACTACCTTAGCTTCTTATAAAGTCGGCTTTAATAAAGAGATATAGAAATAAGGTATATAAGTAAACTTATTAAAAGTTCTAACTTATAATTAACTTTTTTTATTTTCTTTATAACTTTAAAAAGCCTTAAATTTTTATAATCTAAAGACTTATTAGGTTTACTAGTCTTAAGATTTATTGTTAGAAAATATACTTTATTACCTTTAAATAAAAAGAGTTTTAAAGACTATTTCTTATTATAATAATATAATATCTTATTAGTAATATATTTACTTCTAATTTTATAAATCCGTATAAGCTAATTAACTACTTAAAATTTAATATAGTTTTTTTAGCTATAACCTTTTTAAGTAAAAAAGACTTATAAGCTTAAAGAGTAAAGCTATAATTTGCGAATATTAAAGTATTTTTATTAAGCTTAAAAGAAGAGGTATTATACGCTAATAATACTATAAGTAATTTAAAAAGCTAATTATCTTACTAATTATCTATATATCTTTTAAGGTATTACTTAAGCGTTAAATTTAATCGTTTTATTCTTCCCTTTATAATAAAGTAAAAAGCAGTAAATAATTTATTCTTTATTCTTAAGGCTTATATTAAGACTTGCTAAAAATATAAAATGTATTTCTAATTTTAATCTAAAATTATTATACTTAAAAGTCCTTAGTTAGCTTTAATATATCTTATAAAAGTATAATAAATTCTTTTATATTTATACTTTAAAATATTAAAATTAAATAGCTGTACTTAATAAGACAATTAACTATAACTAAAATTAAATCGTATTTTATACTAGTTATAAGATATATAAACTTTTATAGTTTTATAGTAAAGTTTAAAGCTATAAAGTTTTAAGGTCTTAAAAGAACTTTTAAAGGAATTAAGTTATTATAAAGCTTATATTATATAGTCTTACCTTTATTATATATATTATATAACTTAATAACTCCTTAGATTTTCTTATAAAGGTTATAAGTATTATAATAGTTTTTAATTTTATTATAAGTTTTTATAAAGTAAGAACTCTTCGCGAACTTAATACTTACTTATAGCGGGTGCGTATCGCGTTTAAAACTCTTACTAATAATAAAAATCAATTTAGCGGTATTAGTTACCCCCTTAAGATAATATTATAGCATAGCTAAGGGACGCGGGGGCAAGGGGGTAGTTTGCCTTATACTAGTATCGACCGTAGCGCTTAGCGTAACGAGACGCCCTTAAGCTTTACGCACCTAAATAAAGAGCTAAATATACCCCGACGAGACGACAGCGCATAGCCCGGCTAGACTATACGCAATACTAATAAAAAGAAGGCCTATAATAAAATCGCGAGTATAGTCCTATATACGTAGTTCGATTAAGTATAGGTAGTAGTTAAAACCCTCCTCCGCGCTAAGGAGCGCGCTAAGAGCGCGTTAACTATAGTGCGGGCCGACTTTAAGCTCCGTAAGGCTATTTAAAGCGCGATAAAGAAAGCTATATATAAAGAACTAAAATAAGGCCGAGCTTAGGCCTTAAGGGGAGGACTTAAAAGAACTTAAGTAATAGTAATAGTAGGCTTTAAAGGGCCGGTATATTATAATGCGAAGACTAAGCTAGTCCCGCCTTAGTATAAACGCGAGCTAGTAGTAGTCTTAATAAGAGCGACGCCGGATATCTTAAACCGCGAGCTAAAGGATATAGTTAAAGCGATTAACGTAGCGCTTAATATCTCCTCCGCTATAGTAGCGAGACGCCTTTTAAGCGGGGATATCGCGGTAATGTTTAATATAACGGCACGACCTTATTAGCAGAACTAAGACTAAGTAAAAAGCGTCTTTAAACTAAAGGTAGCGATAGTATATAAGGCTTATATAGTAATTATAAAGAATATCTTAATAAGGGTCTTTAAGACGGATAAGGTGCTTTTAATTAAGGGGATCGCTAATATTAATAAGGTAGAAGTTATATAAGCGCGAGTAATACGCCTTTAAAATAAGACCTTAACGGCTATAACCTTTATTATTAGTATAAGTAGCTTAGCGGAGGCTAATAAGCTATATAATATAGGCCTATTCCTTAAAGCTTAAATATTCTAATATAAGCTATATAATAAGTTAGTTAAACCTACTTAATGCTATAACTACTATAAATATAGCTATATTACTAAACGTTATACCTTAATATAGCTTTATGCTTACTATAAGGGGACTTTATATATAAGCGGCGAGGATAAGTACTATATAAAGAAAGGCGAAATCCTTTATAACTATATATCTTATAGCGGATAGCACTTAGTATAGTCCCGCACTTATCTTATAGCGGTAAAAGCTTAAAATAAGGTAAGAGACTACTACTTAAACCGCTTATAATGCTTTGCTAGTACTTATAGCTAGCTAGACCTTTAAATCCCCCTCCTTTTTATAAAAGACTAAGGGCCTACTTTATTATAGGCGCGGAAACGCCTTAAGCGGCCGAGAAAGGATAAGCAGACGCCGTCGGCCCTGCCGGCTAAGGTATAAGTAGTAAGCACTAACCTAAGTAATATTAAACGATATATAAAGCAATAAAGCGCATTGCTTTTAACTTAAGCTATTACTTTATCTTAAATAATAAACTTTACCCCGACCCCTTATATATAAAACTAAAGGCCCTTTACTAAAATATATAAAAGAGATACGAGCTAGTATAACTAGCCCTTAGCTACTGCGCTTAGTATAACGTAATAGCGCTTTTAAAAATAAAGAAAATATAAGGCTTAAGGGCCTTACCTTTTAAAAGCACACCGTACTAGCTAGTTTATAAGGAGGGCCGTAACGCGATATATATTTATAAAAGGCACAACGCGGGGACGTAGATACTATAGACCGGATATAATTAAAAGGAGATAACCTTTAGCGATAGTATAAAGTTAAGGTCTTTATACTTACTACTAAAAGGAATTCAAACCGGCCTAGCTAAGGCCTTAAGTAAAGTTAATAACTAAAGCCCGCTAGTCTTAGTAAGGGACTTTAATATCTATTACCCGCTTTAAGACGCCTACGACTAGACTTTTAATAAGGTAGAATAATTTATTAAGGAGGCCGCGTAGCTCCGGCTTAAGCTAGCTACGCTAAGAGGGGAATATATATATTTCTTTTATAAGTATAAAGATAGCACGATTAACCTTATATAAGCTACGACGGAAATAGCCGTATAGTTTATCGGCCTAAACCTAGACCTTATAAGGTTTAACTATATTTTATAAGTAGTCTCGTTTAAGATAGGTTTTAGGTTAAGGGAGGTATTAACTACGCTAAGGTAAAAGGAGGCGGATAAGAAAAGGGTTAAAGCGGAAACCCTATCTTAACTTAAGATATAATAGCCTACGCTCTATAGCTTAAAGGAGATCGATATAGAAATAGATAGCTTATATAACGATCTTAATAAAATCGCCCGCGCGATAGTCCCGTACCGGAAGCAAGCGATCTTAAGGGGCAATATATAGTTTACCTTAAAGGCGGCCTAGGCTACCTAGGCTGCGAAAAGGGCCCGGAGATACTATAAGGGATATAGAACTTAAGTAAACTAAGAAGCGCTATAAAAAGCGGCTATAACTTAAAAGCAAGCTATACGCAATATAAGATAAGAATACTAAAGAGATTTCCTTAAGGAGATTAGCGCTAATAATACTAAGCTATAGAATATCGAATAGTAAGCGCGGCTATATAGCAGGCTACCCTTAAACTTAGCGTACTTATTACTATTAACTAGTAAGGGCTATAAATACTAACTTACCTTTAACTTCGAAAAAAAAGCTTAACTTTTAGTAGAACGCTTTTTTTTAGCCGAAGCCGCGATGCTTTTAAGACCTCCTTAGCGCGCGGCTAAGAGGGAACTTTTTATAAAACGGCGTATTAACCTTATAGATATATCTTAGGCAATAAGTAAAATAGCGAGTTAAAAGGCGGTAGGCTTAAACGGGATCCCCCTTAGCTTCTTTAAGCTTTATAGCTTAGCGCTCTTAGCTTAGCTAGCGATAATCTTTACGGCTTATATAGAGATATCGCACTTTCCGACCCGGTTCCGGTCTATAAATATAATAGTGCTAAGAAAACTAAAGAAGAAACCTAAGGTATACTAAACTACCGGGGGTAAAGACTTATTTCCCTCTTATTAATAATAAGCAAGATCTTAAAGTAGATTTTAGCTTAAAGACTTATAACCGCGGCGGAAGCGAAGGGGTCTTACTTAAAAGATAGTTTAAGAATAAAAAGGAGAGGTTTATAAAAGCGGCTATACTTTAAATAACGGAACTAATATATATAATATAAGCTAGAAAAAGGATTATATCGTTCCTTTAACTAGATATTAAAAGGGCCTTTAATATAGTTAACTATAAGAAACTCTTAAAGGAGCTTACCCTTTAAAGCTACTTTAAGTAGTTTATAAGAATAGCTTATAGCTTTATAAACAAGCGCTACTTAACTTTTTATTTTAATAGAAAAAAGGCTATACTAGTCCGAATTACTATTAAGGTCCTTTAAAGCTCGCCGCTATCCTTAATCTTATTCCTTTACTATATAACACCCTTTTATAAAAGATTAAAAAAGCTAAAAGGAGTTTATATTATCGGTTTCGCTAATAATATAAATATCCTTAGCGTTAGCCTTAAAAAGGATTAATAATAGCGCGGCTTAAAGTAGCTTAAGAAGTATACGCTATATAAGTAAAGGACTTTATAGTTAACTTTAAACCTTTAAAAAGTAAGCTTATCTACTTTATAAGAAAATATAAGGCGATTATAACCTTAATCCGCTTTAAGGCCGCTATAGTAGTGCTAGTATAGGACGCTAGGCTCTTAAGGGTATAAGTAGACTATAAGCTAAAGTAAAAGGTATACTTTAATAAGCTACGCGCTAAGCTAAAGAGGCAGAACCTAGCCCTTATAAAGCTTATAGCGGCTATATAAGGATATACCTTACTTAAGGCCCGGGAAGTTTATAGTAAAGTCGTTTAGTCCTTTATATTATATGCTATAGTTACGTTTTATAAGATAACCTTAGCGGGCGGAAAGCCCCGCGGGATAGCTACGAAACTCGCATAGGATTAAACCGCCTACCTTTAAATAGTTATAAGGGCATACCGGGCTACCTTAGTTTACTAGCTCGAAGCTAAAACCTAGGTCCCGCTAATTAACCTCTACTTAAACTAAAGAATAGCTAATACCCTTAAGAGGCTAAAGGACTTCGGAATCTTAAACTAAATCCGATGCGCGTCCGTATTAGTAGCGAGACTGCTCCGGCAACGTAAATAACGGCCGGGGCGGCCTACGCCCTTAAGACTACCGCTCGCGGAGGCATTAAGGGGGGTACGGTCTTAAGTTAAGTTTAATAAGCTTTAAGAGAAGAAAAAGATAAAGGAAATCCTTTTCGAGGAATAGGCTAAACGGTAAAGCTTAAAGGAGGAACTTATTAAATAGCGCTAGACTATGCTTTACCTTACTAACTTACCGCCCCGGTTTAATAAGGCTATAGCGCTTAACCGGCATAAGGCGCTGCTTAAGTACTTAAGCTTTACGATTACTTAAATACGAACCGGAGTAATAAGCCTTAAAGACTTTTTATTCCGCCGTAATATACTTAAAGTAGTATCGCCTCTTTATAACTATAAATAATAGCAGGATATTATTTACTACGTAATAATAAGCTATAGGCTTATAAGTAAGGTAATAGGGATGCTATTATAGCGACTTTATAATGCGGGCGAAGTGCGGGCGAAGCTTTAAAAATAGGAGATAGCGGCTACTTTAGTAAGATAGTTCTTAGGCTTAAGGCGCCTATAATAATTCGATCTAGCAATATAACTATATTAAGGGGAAGATAGGGTATACGTAGCGGCTTTAGCTATACCTTAGTTAAGAGGGGACGTATATTAATTAAATCGTCCTTTTAGCTTAGCTTAAGGGGATAACTTACTAATATTATAAATACTACGAAGTACTAAAACGCTAAAACCTTCCCCCCCTTTAATACCTTATTTAGCTTATAAGGCCCTTATTAGACCTATACTAAGCTAGTACTTTAGCTAGCTTTTCTTCTTACTTTCCCCCCCTTAATATAACCTTTTTACCTTAGCTAATATCCGAGCTTATTATTATCGCTCTTAGCGCCGCGTTAAGTATAACTAAAAGTAACTACGGACTTCCCCGCTTAAGGAGTGCTATATAAACGCCCCGCCTAGCTACGACTATAAGTTAAAGTTACTAGCGCCTTCCCCCTCCCGCGGCTATAGCGACTTAAAGTCGCGGCGGGAGTAAATATAAAAGACGTCGCCTTATTAGCAGCCCGCTAAGGCGTTTACTTCGGGGCTTATAAGGTTCTCGCTATTAGCATTAAAAGAGGCATAAGGCTAAGCTAAGTAAGGCGACTTAGATAATACTTAGTTAACTAAGTAGGGTTAAGCGTTATAAGAAAACTAAGGGGGAGAGACCCGGCCTTACTATAAGCGAAAAACTAAAGGTACTTAAGGTTTAAGCTAAGGTCTTTAGTATCCCCCTCCTTACTAGCTAGGTTAGGAGTAAGGGCGGCGCGAATACGCTTTAAAGCGCTAACTATAAAGCTATTAGCTTTAAAGGCACTGCTTTTAAAAAGGCTATAAACCCGCTTTAGCGTAGCTAAGGGGACGCCGCGGGCTATAAACGGGCTAAGGGCAAGCGAAGCAAAAGGTAGTATAAGGTCGTTATTATCGTTATCGCTATCGCTAACGCTTTTATAATCGGAAACGATAAGGGCAGTATTAAAACCGGGTAAGGGGCTGCCCTTATCTTTAAGGACCTCGGTCTTAGCTTTATTATTATCGTCGTCGCCTTTACCCTCTTCTTCCTTTAGCTCGTTATTACTAATATTAAGCTCGGGCTCCCTTAAGTCGGATATAATATCGGCCTTAATAGCCTTTCCCTTGCCCTTACCTTTAAGCACCCCTTTATACTTTAGCTTGCGGGCCAGGGCGGCGCGCTTTTAAGCATAGGCCTTAGCGAGAACTTAAGCCTAGGCCTTCTTCTTAGCCTTAGCCTTAGCCTTAAAGTCCTTTAAAACGATAAAGACCTTAAGTAGTAGAGGCTTAAGCAAAGCGAGAGCGGTATAAGTATATATAAGGTCTAGGTTAAGCAAACGACCTTTAAGGGCGACATTACGGCCTTTATAGCCGCTAAAGCTAAGGCGGTTAGCTACTATAAATAGCATATTCTTTATACTTTTTAGGTTTTAAGCTATAGCGTAAACGGTTTAGTAAATAACTATAATAGTGCCGTTAACCTTATTAGCAAGCTTAGTATTAGCCTCGTAAGCCGCGCGCGCGTTATTAATAAAGCGGCTAAGGGTAAAGGCGAGTAGCTTAATGTTTTTATTAAAGGAGGCTAGGCTAAGGGGAGCACTAAACGCGAGAGCCCGTGCTATAATAGCGCCGGCGCGCTACTAAAGCTTTATCGCTATAAAGGTAAGCTTTATATATATAAAGCGCTTAATAAGCCGGCCGGATTTATATGACTTTTTTTAAGCGGCGTAAAGCTTATAGGCCGCGTCCTCGCTTATAGCGGTAAGCTATATAAGGGATTAGCTAAGGTATATAAGCGGGTTCGATATAAGACTACTTACTTAAAAATAAGAACGGTTGCTTAAGGAGCAGGCAATATATGCTTTTATAAAGATAGCTAAGAGAAGATTAGCTATATAAACTATATATGCTTATATAGCGGACACGACTTAGATATATATAGGCTTAGTTTTAATAGCCTTAGAAAACTATAAGCATATCGTTACTTAATAGACGGCCTATATATATATAATAAGAAATTTTACGTTTAGTGCTATAATAGGCCTAGGCCTCTTTATCCTTAGTATCCTTACTTAGTAGCTTAAGGAGTAGACTTATATTAAGGTTAGAAAAAGTAACTTTCTTTTTTAGTATAAGAGCGATAAAGATAATAAACGCGATAATAGTAAAACGATAAGTATATAAAGGGGGCGGGGCAGTAAGTATATAATAGGCTTATAAGAAAGATAAGCGCGTTTTTAGTAAAAGAAGGAGAAACGTAAGTATATATACGCGGTATATAAAAGGCTTTATCTTTAGAGCTAAGCGCGGGATTAATAACTAAGTAGCGCGAATAAATAACGGTCCCGATTAAGAATATACGCGTACGGCGGGGCGCCGAATTCCTATTAATATAGACTATTACGGGCCTACTCTTTAAGGTCGCGCTACTTATAGGAGGGGCGCGGGTCGAAATCCTATATACCCCTCCCGCCCTATATTAAAAGGGCGGATAAGGGGAATAAAAGAAGGTTTACTACTTATACTTAAGGCTTTAAGCGCGGTGCTCCGGACCGTAAGCCGCTTAGGTTAAAGGCGGCCCCGGCCTCGCTAGGCCGCGTCGAACTACTTAGCGAGCGGGATATACTCGCAGCGGAAGGCGTACTCCCTTTTTCCTTATATAAAGTTATAAGACTTTATGCGAGGCGGACTAAGCGCGAATAAGGGGAGGTTTTACCTTAAGCACTTTAGTTTTTCCCTCCTGTATATAAATATTAAATTTTTAAAAACCTAGATTAAGTCCTTAGTATAAACTTAATAATAATAATATAAGTTTTTATAATACCTTAATATTTATATAAAAGGTATAAATAAAAATCCGTAATAACTATTTTCTTAGTCTTTAAAGTAAAGAATAGCTTATTCTTATAAAATGCTATTTCTCTTTTTTACTTAAGATTCTTATATACTTTTTTATCTAGGTTTTTATAAGAACTGTTAAGTTATTATAAATTAGTAAGACCTCCTTAAACTTAAAAAAGTATATATAACGTCTTTAATTTTAAATTACTATTATAATATAAAAATAATTAGGTCTCTTTATAAAGCTCTTTTTTATTGTTTAGGTTTAGTTATTAGCTTATTATATAAGCTTAGTTACTCTTTAAAACCTTTTTATAAGTAATCTTATAATTAAACTAAAAAAGTAACATAGCTTATCTTATTTACTTAGTATTTAACTACTACGTTATAGTAGAATACTTAATATTCTTATAATCTATATAAACCTTAAGTTTATATTTATTTCTTAAGATATAGTATTAAAATCTTTATAAGTATAAATAGTTACTAAGAATTCCTTATTATAAATAAGGTAATAAATCTTAGCACTAACTAGCTTTTTTTTAATAGAATACTATAAATTTAAGAATATTATTCTCGTCGCGCTAGCTTAACTATACGCTTAATATAAAATTAAAAGCATCCGTTTTAAACTTTAATAGCTTTGTTATATTATAAATATTTAATATAGGTTCTTAAATAAGTAATCGTTTTGTTTTTTTAAAAGCATTATCCGCTTTTAAAATCTACTTAAAAAGTTTTATCTTTACGTTTTTTTATACTTATAAAATTAGTATAATTATTATAGAAAAGTCCGATATAAACTTCTTATAATAGTTTATATATCCTATAAAGCTTTAGATTCTCTTAATATTTAAATAAACTAGCTAATCTTTAATTATAAAAACTTTTTATAAGTCTATTTTTATATTAAAAGGAGTAATTATATACTTTAAGAATTTTACCTTTAGTCTATAAAGGCTATATTTCTTTAGTAAAGTATATAAGCTAGCTTTTCTTAATGCCTTTAGCATTATATTAACTTCTTTATAGTATTACTCTAGCGTATTAAAGTATATAATAATATTATCTAAATATACTATATAAAAATAGTTTAAATAACAATTTCATATACTATTAAATTTCTTTTAAAAGGTTATAAGGGCATAAGTTAGTCTTAAAGGTATAATTAAAAGCTTATATAGTTTATATTACGTTTTTAAAGGCTATTGTAAATTTATCTTCTTTTTAAATATATTTTTAACTATAAGTAGATTTAAGGTTAACTTTTATATACTACTTTTTATTAGTTAATTTATCTCTTATCTTACTTATAAGAGGTAACGGAGTTTAGTCCTTTATTATATTATTATTTATTTCTTTAAAATTAATATAAAGTTACGTTTTTTCTTTCTCCTTACTATTCTTTAAATTAAATAATACAAGAGCTTTATATTTTAATATAAACTCTTTAATATAACCTTTTTATAGTTTTTTATCGATATATTCTTTTAATAACTTTAAATACCTCTTATCTAAGTTATATATCTTTTAGAATCTAAGCTTTAAGCCTTTTTTTAACTTAATTTTATAACTTTAACTACCTCTTAGCAGTAGCTTATCTTTAAGTAACGGCGTAAATACTTTAAGATATTTCTTTAAAATATCTTTAAGTATTTTTAGATAATAATGCTTAAGGTATTTTAAGTTAATAATACCTTTTAATCGTCTTATATACTATATTTGCTCTTTAAGGTGTTTTAAATTAATTGTACTTTTTTAATACTATAAGTCTTTATATAAATTATTTCGTCTTTTTCTCTTATTCCGTTTTAAATCTTATCCTTATTCTTAAAGTATTACTACTTAATAACCTCTAAGTTATTTAATAGATTTATATCTAATTAATTATAAGTAGCTTTATAATTACTTCTTAAGCTATAAACATCTTTACTAAGGTTTTAAGTTATTTTTATTACTTATATTATACTAGTCGTAGTTATATTATCGTAGTTATATTTATTATCTTATTATTATAAATAACGATATTTATTATTATAACTTTTATCTTTATATAAGCTACCTTATTATTATTACTATTACTATTCTTTATATAGTCTTTATACTTATAAAGTATTACTATATTTATATTAATTTAGGGTTTTATTTTAAGTTTATCCTTTATTAAACTATAAAAAAAGATATTAAAAGTATTATATTTTATAAAAAGATAGTCTTATACTACTCTTAATTAAGTTATAAAGATAGTAAATAGTATAATAAGTTATAGTATTACTAAGCTACTTACTTTATTATAAAACTAAAGCTTATAAAAAGGGGAGTCTCTTAGCTTTAATAGCGGGGGCCTATTAACTACTTATTAACTTAAGACTAAAAGCAAGGCTTCTTACTTAGTATAATCCCTGTATTTAGTTAGCTTATACTATTAATAATATTCTTATAATTATTCCCCTTTTATAATAAACGCTCTTAGCTATTTAGTTAAAAGTATAATAAATATACTATTTATAAAGAATTTAGTAATATAAAGTTATAGTTATATTCTTAATTAGTATTATTATATAAGTATATATAATTAAAATATAGTAATATATACGTTTAGTAGTTAAATATAATTAAATATAGTATTAAATAAGCAAGGTTATATATTAAGTTATAATAATATTAATTGCCTTTCTATAATTATAAGTATTACGCCTATATATTAATAATAATATGTTAGTTAAAAGATTATTATACTTATCCTTATACTTTTATATTTTTTTTAACTCTTTTTTAATTAATTTACTATTAAGTCTTTTACTAACATAACAAACGCTACGAAGCATTAAAACGCCGAAACCTCCCCCTCTTAAGACCTTACTTAGCTTATAAGGCCTTTGCCGGACCTACCCTAGGCTAGCGCTTTAGCTAGCTTCTCCTCCCGATTCCCCCCCCCTTAATACCACCCTTCCACCTTAACTAATATCCGAGCTTATTATTATCGTCCCCGGCGCCGCGCTAAGTACGACTAAAAGTAATAGCGGACTTCCCTATCTAAGGAGTGCTATAGGAACGCCTTACCTAGCTACGACTACGAGTTAGAGTAACTAATGCCCTCCCCCTCCCGCGCCTATAGCGACTCGGGGTCGCGGCGGGAGTAGACATAGAAGAAGTCGTCCCGCTAGCAGCCCGCTAAGGCGTTTGCTTCGGGGCCTATAAGGTTCCCACTATTAGCGTTAAAAGCGGCATAAGACTAAGCCGGGTAAGGCGACTTAGATAATACTTAGTTAACTAAGCGGAATTAAGCGTTATAAGAAAATTAAAGGGAAAAGACCCCGCCTTATTATAGGCGAAAAACTAAAGGTACTTAAGGTCTAAGCTAAGGTCTTTAGTATCCCCTTCCTTACTAGCTAAGTTAAGAGCGTAGATAGCGCGAATACGCTTTAAGGCGGGGACCGCGGGGCTATTAGCCCCGGAGGCACTACTCTTAAAGAGGCTATAAGCCCGCTTCGGCGTAGGCGGGGGGACGTCGCGGCCCGCGGATAGGCTAAGAGTAGGAAAGGCGAGGAGTAATATAAGGTCGTCGTTATTATTGCTATTACCGCCGCTCTTATAGTCGGAAATAATAAGGACTAAGTTAAGACTAAGTAAGGGGCTATCCTTATCTTTAAGGACCTTAATCTTAGCCTTGTTAGTATCGTCGTCGTCTTAATTTAGCTCCTCCTTCGACTTATTATTACCGATATTAAGCTTAAGCTCCCTTAAGTCGGACACGATATCGGCCTTAATAGCTTTTCCCTTGCCCTTACTTTTAAGCACTCCCTTATACTTAAGCTCTTAAGCGAGAGCGGCGCGCTCTTAAGTATAGGCCTTAGCGAGAGCCTTAGCTTAGGCCTTCTTCTTAGCTTTAGCTTCGGCCTTAAAGTCCTTTAAGACGATAAGAACCTTAAGTAGCGGGGGCTTAAGCGGTATAAGGGCAGTATAAGCACGTATAAAGTCTAGGTTAAGCAAATAACCCCTAAAGGCAATATCTTAGCCCTTATAGCCGCTAAAGCTAAGGTAATTAGCTACTATAAATAGCGTATTCTTTATACTTTTTAGGTTTTAGGCTATAGCGTAAACGGTCTAGTAAATAACTATAATAGTGCCGTTAACCTTATTAGCGAGCTTAGCGTTAGCTTTACGGGCCGCGCGCGCGTCGTTAACGAAGCGGCTAAGGGTAGAGGCGAGCAGCTTAACGTTTTTATTAAGGGAGGTAAGACTAAGGGGAGCACTAAACGCGAGAGCCCGTGCCGTAGTAGCGCCGGTACGCTACCGAAGCTCTATCGCCGCGGAGGCGAGCTTTATATATATAAAGCGCTTAATAGGCTAACCGGATTTATATAACTCCTTCTAAGCAACATAAAGCTTATAGGCCGTATCCTTACTTATAGCGGTAAGCTATAAGGGGGATTAGCCGAGGTATATAGGCGGGTTTAATATAAAACTACTTACCTAGAAATAAGATTAGTTACTTAAAGAGCACGTAATATACGCTTTTATAAAGATAGTTAAAAGAGGATTAGCTACGCGTACTATACGCGCTTATATAGCGGATATAACTCGGATATATATAGGCTTAGTTTTAATAGCCCCGGAAAACTATAAGTATATTATCGCTCGATAGACGGCCTATATATATATAATAAGGAATTTTATACTTAATACTACGATAGGCCTAAGCCTCTTTATCCTTAGTATCTTTACTTAGTAGTTTAAGGAGTAGACTTATATTAAGGTTAGAAAAAGTAACTTTCTTCTTTAGTATAATAGCGATAAAGACGATAAGTGCGACGATAGAGGAACGGCGGGCACGCGAATAAGGCGGGGCGGTAAGTATATAATAAGCTTATAAGAAAGATAAGCGCGTCTTTAAAAAAAGGAGAAGAAGTATAAGCGCACGCGCGTAGTAAGTAAGAAGCTTTATCTTTAAAGCTAGGCGCGGGATTAGTAATCGGGCGGCGCGAATAAATAACGGTCCCGATTAAGAATATACGCGCACGGTAGGGCGCCGAATTCCTATTAGCGGGGACTATTACGGGCCTACTCTTTAAAGGTCGCGCTACCTATAGGAGGGGCGCGGGTCGAAATCCCGCTTACCCCTCCCGCCCCTGTATTAAGAAGGTAGATAAGGGGGATAGGAGAGGGTCTACTACTTATACCTTAAGCTTAAAGCGCGATACTCCGGACCGCGGGCCGCTTAGGTTAGTAGCGGCCTTAGCCTTACTAGGCCGCGTTAAACTGCTTAGCGAGCGGGATATGCTCGCGGCGGAAAGCGCACTCCCTTTTTCCTTATATAAAGTTATAAGACCTCGTATAAGGCGGACTAAGCACGAATAAGAGGAGGTTTTACCTTAAGCACTCCGGTTTTTCCCTTTTATTTATAAACATCGAATTTCTAAAAACCTAGATTAGGTCCTTAGCGTAAACTTAATAATAATAATAATACTATTAAGTCTTTTATACTTTTTCGCTCTTTATTTAATATATATTCTATACTTTTTTATTATTATTAATATACCTTTTACTTTAAAGCTACGCTTAATTAATAAGCGCGCTAATTTCTTATATTAAATATAGTATTAACTCTTAAAAGGTTTACCTTTTAAGCGTTAAAATCGCGATTAAGGTTTTTCTTAAGTTTTTAATTCTCTTTTAGCTGGAAAAGCTAGTACTAATATTAAAAGAAGTTAAGCTAAGGAGACGCTTAGCTCGCCGCTATTTTATAATAAAGGATTATATCTTAAAAAGGTTCTTATACCTAACTTTATGTTTATTTTTAAGGATATAGTAATTAATACGCCTATTAGTAATTAGTAAGTATAAAGTAAGTCTTTTACCCTTAGTATTAATAGTGCTAATAATAATATTACTTCTTAAGAATAGTAATAATAAAACTAATTAAGCCTTAAAATATTAGCAATACTTAGCTATAATACTTTCCTTATTATACCTCTTTATAAAGGAGAGTAGCTTAGTATAATAAGCAATAGTAGTAGCGATAGTAATAATAATACTTAAATTTATTTAGGTAATAATAAAGTTAATATCTTTATTATTTTATAAGAAAAATATATATAGTTTAAAGCTAAAGCTTATATTATTTATATTAGTAGTATAATACTAATTAAACTTTAATATACATTATTTTTCTATTGCTATTATAGCTTATAAAGTATTTAAGCTAAAGCTTATTAAAGTTATAAAAATTAAGTATATTTTTTACAATTACTTTTCTAAGGTATTAATAGTATTATTAGTATATAACTACTTATAATTAAGTTTGTTATTGATTAATTATTATTATTAATTTAATCAATTATTATTATTAATTTAATTAATTATTATTATTAATTTAATTAATTATTAATATTTATAAGCTAATTATTATTTTAGCGGCTCTACTTATAGCTAGCGACTATATTAATATAGTTGCTATACTTAATTCTATTTAAGAGCTTAATATACTTAATATTAATAATACTAACTTTAAAGATAATAATAGCAATAATAATACCTTAATACTTAATAAGAAAAGTTATTACTCTTTCGCTATAACGGCTTAATATCTTTATAAGGCGTTTAATATCGCTAACGTAAGTTATTAAAAGAAGAATAGTATTATAAGTACTAAAAAAGATATAATACTAATTAATATATAATTAATATATTAGCGTTTAGCTAATAATCTTTTAGTCTTAGTATAGCGATTATTATACGCTGATTAATAAGTAGTGCGAGCTGCTTACTTAATTAACTTTAGCGCCGTCTTTTAGTATTAATATAATTAGTTTAAAGTACTATGCTTAAGAAGTATCGTTAAAACTTTAGCTACTTATAGGCGATATCAGCTATATATCTTAATAATACGCCTTACTTATTATAAAAGCGGAGCTAAAGATTAAATTAATTAAAACGTAGCTAATTAAAAAGCGGGGTATATAAACGTTTCCCTCCTTAACTAATATAGATAAAAAGACTATGAAGTTTTTATAATACCGGCAAAGCGTTAATATAAGTAAAAGATAGTTTAAGTTTATTTTTTCTTTTATTTTTTCTATCTTTTTTTATTAATAATATAAAGTAGTAATAGCTTAGCTTATAGTTTTTTTCCTTTATCGTTATTATTTTAAGGAGGATTTAACTTAGCTTTATATTTTTTTTTAGTTATTTACTCTTACTTAATTTTTTTCCTTATTTTATATTTTACTTATTTATAAATAGTTACTTAAACTAAGGATACAGTTAATAAATAGTAAATTAGTACTAAGTTAATAAGGAATCGTAATTTTATAAGTAAGTTATTCTTATGCTTTTAGCGTCTTAGCTTTTACTTAGTTTTATATTTTTTCTATTTCTTAGTAAAGTTAATAAAGTATTTGCTAATAAGTGCTTAGCTATTTACTATATCCTTAGCGTTAACCTATTAATTACACTTAACTAGCTATTCTTTTTACTTAATTAAGAAGAAAATATTACTTTTAATACGTTTTCTATTAAGTACTTTTTAAACTTCCTATTCGCCTTTTTTATCTTAAAGATTAAGTATTATTAATAGACTAAGAGTATAAGGCGGGAGGAAGGCACTAAGGCATAAAAGGGAAAAAAGTAGCGAGAAGAGCGAATTCGAATTGCTTAAAGGTCTAAGTTCTAGCTAGGAAGAAGAGATGAAAAGAGAGTCTTTTATAGGCGTAGAGAGGTGTTCACCGGATTATTATTATGCCGTTCCGGCGTATTATAGTTATTCCGGACCGCCGGATTATTATTATTCCTCTCCGGGCTGTAAAGTAGACTTTTCCGCTTATCCTTTACTAGTACTAAGTTTATATTCGTCTTCTATTAGCGTATTAGAAGCTATTAAATTCTAGTGAAATATTGCTTATATAACATATAAGCTAGGGTATATTATAGGATTTAGCAAGCTATTTATTTACTATCGAGATAAGCTAGTATAAGGAATTTACTCCTTAATAAATAGTTTAGCGTCTTCTTAATCGCTTAGCCTTTCTTTTTAAGGTTTTACAAAGCTAATATAAAATATATTATATATATATAAGGACTTATTTAAGAGAGCTAAATAATAAGCTTATTCTTTTATAGCTTATAGTACTTAAAAAGGTTTTATATACTTACGAGATAACTTCCTCTTCTTATTCTTAAGGCGTAAATTCTTTATAAAGAGCGTAATAAGGTTATTAACTATAAGTAAAAGTAGTTAGTGCTTAAGATTATAATATTTTGCTTATACTTTAGTAGCCTTTTGCTAGTATGTTTTAAGTTATTATTATAAACCTTTTAGCTTATTAATTCTTACCTTTATTTTAAGTACTTTCTACTTTATAATATCCTCTTTAACGTTAATATTAAAGTTTAGTTAATAGCTAAAAAGAGCTTTATTAAAAGATAGCTTTATAATAATATTAATTACGTTATTATATGTAAATTATACTACTTAGAGAAGTAATACCTAGTTTATTTATTTTTAATTTATAAAGCATCTTAAGTAATAGTATACTACTTAATCTTTACGTTTTATTAACTTATTAGTTTAAAGGTAAAATATTATGAATAACCTACGTCTTACTTATAAGATAGAATATAGGTTTAACTAAAACTTATTAGTAAATAGTAATCCTTTATCTAAAACTACGTCTTTTAAAGGCCTATATACTAACTTTACGTTATAATAAGATGCTTTTACTAACTTAAGCGCGTTTATTATTTTAAAATATAGAATAAAAAGATAGTACTTAGTATATTAGTTAACGATTATTAGTATTATATTAACCTCTTATTCTTTATATTATTCTTCTAGTAGACTTATAGTAAAGTATATTAATAGTTCTTTTTTTAGGTATATAAAGTATAGTAGTAATTATATAGCGCTATAAAAGCGATACCTCCTTAATATAGCGCCTTAATATATTAAGCATTTTCAGATATATAAATTAATATTCTTTACTATATTTTCCTAGTAGAAATTCTTTAATAGTAATTTACTTATTTTTTAGCCTTTAAAGTATCTTATTAATCAGTTATTATAATAAAGTTATATTAACTCTTACTATAAAGGAATATTAAAGATTATTATAATTCGTTCTGTTTATAATAATAATTTATTTAATCGTAATAACTAAAAATACTTCTCTTTTAAGAAGTCTTTAATCGCTTTTTATTAAGTAATTACTATATCTTTACTTTAAGTGCGTTTTAGTAATTTTAGTAAAGTATAAAGAACTTCTACGGTATATATTAAAAGACTATAAGCTATATCCTTTATAGTCTTCCTTAAAAGTAGCTATTTATAACTAGCTGTTTTTTAGCCTATATAGCTAGTTACTTAAAGTCCGCTTTTTAGTTAGTAGTAGTATACTATATAAAAGCTTATATAGTTTCCTTATATAAAAATAACTCGCTATACTTATACTAGCTTAAGGTTAAGCTTTTTTTTACTTATAAAGACTTTTTATTATCTCTTTATAAATTATTAATAGTTATATAATTTATTAAAGCTAGCTTTTACTATAGCTCCGGTAATAACTTTATAGATAAGGGCTTCTTACCCTTATATTTAAGTATTATTAATAGTATATTAGCCGGGTTTAACTTCTTTACCTTATACTTAATTATAAAGTTAGATAATACTAAGTATATATACTATTATGCTTATCTTTAATTAAGAGAGGTTTACTATATAAACGTTTAAAGGTTAAAATAGTCGGATAAGACTTTTACTTATTATATAGCTCCTTTAATATAGTATTGCTAGTATTTAAATAACTTTATAATAGTAAATAGTTTTTAGTAAACTTTCTTAACTAAAATACGATTAAATAATAGCGACCTTTATTATTAAGTTAAGATAAAATGCCCGCTATTATATATTATAATATTTTAGTTTTAATATAAGTAAACCTCTTTAAGTTATAATATTAAAGTAAAGTTATACTAATAAATATATTATTTAAAGACTAAAATGCTATAAATTCGGTTACGTGTAAGTTTACTCTCCTTAGCTTCTTACTATTACTATTACTTTTTAGTAGTATAGTAAAAGGTACTATTATATAAAAATAATAGTAAATAAAACGATAATAGTAGCTTTAAAACCTAAGAAAGACTTAAATATCTTTATAAATATTAAATACTAGCTATTTAGTAATTACTTTTATATATCGAGGATTTATTAATACCTTATTAATAAATAAAATAAAACTAAGAAACTTTAATAATTATTAATATAATAAATATTTAAATAGCTTTATAAATATCTTCATGCTATATATAGCCTCTTTAAAACTTATTAAAAGTATTTAATATATTCTTTTTCTATTTATAAGAAAATAAGAATATTATTAAGATATACTATATAAGTAGTATTAATAAGGCCTTTTAACGCTTAATTAATATAGCTTTAAAAAGTAGCTAAAACGTTAATTAAGCTAAATAGCATAATAAAGTATTAAAAGTATTTATAGTATATAAAAAGGCTATCTTCTACTTATAGCTTTCTTTTATATAAATACGTTAGTATATATTTTAAATATTAATCTTTAAATAGACTTAGCTTTTTAGTAATAGTTAAAGATCTCCGAAATAAAAAGTAAAAAGTACTAATTTACTTACATAATATAGTTAAGTCCTTAGTAGTTTATATAAAGATAAAAGCTATTATTTTTCTTTAAGATAAAAAGGATTAATATACTTACTAAACTTTATAACTCTTAAATAATACTACGTTTTATAAAGTTATTAATTTAGTCTTTTAATACTTATAATTTATTATAGGATAAAAAGTATATTAGTTTAAAAGGTAGTTTTACGCTAGAAATCAAATTAATTATATTATATATTCTTTTCTTAACTTATAATAAGTTAAAGTTATTCGCTAAAAAAAAGTTTTTAAATTAGTATAAAGTTAATAGTATCTTAGATTATTCTCTTTTTAGAATTATTTTATTATTATGCTTATTTCGCAAGAAAATTAACTTAAAGTTAGTAGCGATTATATAAATATAGGCCTTATTCCGGCAAATCTTCACAATTTTTATTAACTTTATAGAGTGCTACTATTATTTTAATACTTATACTATTATTACTTTTTCTATAAAACGATATAGATTTTCTTATCTATAATTATTATAGCTAACTATAAGATTAATATATAGTTATTTAGCGTTAACTTATTATTAAACCTACTATATATATTAATTATAAGGCACCGGTTAAGATATTACCTTACTTTTGCCTATTTGCGATATAGTTAATTAGTGCGATACTAATTAATACTAATATAGTACTAAGTATTTATCTTTTTAGTACCTTTAATATCGGTAATTTTTACTAAAACCTCTTAAACCTTATAGTCGTTTACTTAACTATTACTTAATCTTAAAAGCTTAAGATATAATAAGAAGACTTATAGTAAGCTTTATTAATATATAAAATATACGTTTATTAAGTTTATTATACTAAACGTATTTAAGTATATATTTATATTAATAAGGTTTTGCTTTAAAAGTAATATAAGAGTTTATAATAGCTCCTTTAAAGCTTTTAATATAGCTAAAAGAGAGGCGTTTACTTAAGCTTTTAAGCGTTTACTTATAAAGCGGCTTTAATATATAAGGTATGCGCTAAAGTATTAATAGTTAAAGCTAAGGTATATTTATTTATATAGTAACTTAGCTTATTATATTTTAAATTAATAACCTTTTAATTTTAAGCTAAGCATTAACCTTACCCTTTTTTACGACTTTAGCCACGGCTATATTAAGGGGTATTTAAATATATGTCTCTTTTTATTATCATTAAAGTATTAAAAGCGCCTTAGTAGTAAAAACCTCTTAATTAATATTTACTATAGCCTTTTTTATAGTAAAAGCTTCTTTAGTTAAAAGATCTTAAACTTATTTTACGTTAACTTAACTTAAAGCTTATGCTTAAATAGCGTTTCTTACTATTTAAAACGTCTTAATAGTATTAAGCTACTTAAACTAATTCTTCTTAACTATACTTATAAATAAGTATTAAATAGAAGTTAAGTTACTTTTAAAGCTTTAGTTATAATTTAGTAAAAAAACTTAATAAATATATTTATTTTAATAGTCGCTTAAAATATCGTTTAAAAAGGTTAAAGTAAAGGTTAAACTTTAGTAAAGACTATATTTCTTACTACTTAGCGTTTTTTAAGTACATTGCTAAAAGTATATTTTAGTTTACCGTGTTCTTAATAAGTATAAGTATTTATTCTTTAAAATAGATTTAGCTTATACTATATTATTTTTAATTAATCGGCGATTATTCTTTAAGGTATTAATAGTATCTCTCTTTATAGTTAATATCTATATAACTTATTATAAATAGGATTTTAACGTCGTTTTAGCGAAATTATTAAAGTATAGCTTTAAATATATCCTTAAAGTTATAAAGCTAGTTAAGTTATTTCCGAGAATTAGTTAGTTAAGGTAACTAAGTAGTATGTATAAGCTTTACCTTAGTACTTTAACTACTTATTTATTTAAAGGAGTTTAATTAATAACGCTTTTTTAATTATTTAAGGAGTAATTCTTTTATTATAAAATCTAAACGGCCACGCCCGGACTCCTTACTTTACTCTTAAAGAAGCCTTATAGAACCCTATAACGGGAATGCCCGGAGCACGTACTACGAAGGCTCGCTTAAGGAGATACGACGAATATTACTAGTCGGACCCCGCTAAGGTTTTTAAGACATAACTATAAAGGGTTAAAAGCTTACTTAACTATAGTTTACGATATTTTTAACTATAGAAGATACTATAGAAACTATTAAGCGGATTCCGCCGGTATCTTTAAGGGATTTTTAAGGATTTCCGCGGGACCTCCTAACTATAGTTCGACCTATTTCTAACTATAAAAATACCCCGGAAGATATAAGATAAACCTTACCGCAATTTTTAAGGGATATTTAAGGATATTTAAGGGATTTCCCTAACTATAGTTTATAGTATTTTTAACCTAGCTTATACTTAGTTTATTAAGCGATTTTATAAGGATCTTTATAGTTTATTCTACGCACTATAAATAATATAGTTAAAGATCCTTAAAATTAGCTTAAAGAACTAAGTATAAAGTAGCTAGCTATACTTTTAAGAATAGATTAGCTTTTTATTATTTCTAAACCCTTATATATATTTACGTGCGGTAATTAGTTTATTATACCGGCTTAATTAGCGGTAATTAGTTTATAGTACCGGCCTTAACCGGCGGTAATTAGTCCGTAGTACCGGCTTTAACCGGCGGTAATTAGTTCGCGCCTTATCCCCTTATCCTCGCGCCGTAAAGCATAGTAAATAGTAGTAATTCCTACCTATTTAAACGGAAATCCCTTAAATATCCGCTAAGCTAAGAGCGACTATATTATATAAATAAGTACTTATCTTATAGGAAGTTAGATACTAAACGATATTTTCTTTAGTAAGAAGCTCTTATTAGCTTTTAAGTCTAACCTTAATAATAAGCACCTCTTCCTTAACGCACTTATAATAAAACTTTAAGATAAGTAAGCCGTAAAAGCGGAAAAGGCCGTAGCCTACTAAGTATACTAGTTTAATAATCTCCCTTACCCTTTTTTAAGGTACTATACCGCGATAGCCTATAAAGCTAAATAAGACGTAAAATAAGTCTTGCTTTGCTAAGCTAAGACTACTACCTTTTAAGAGGCAATCCGCTTTTAAAATACTAATAAAGGATAAACTATAAAACGATAAAATCTATATAACTAAGTAAACTAAATTTAATATTACTTAAATAGATCGATTATCCTTTAAATAAAAGAAGTAAAGATAAGCTAACCTTAAAACTATTTAGCTCCCCGCTTACTAAATACCCTTTAGATTAAGCCTATAATAAAGTTACTTTTTCCTTAGGATAATAAGCTTAGCGGATATTTTTACCGCATACTATTAATAAAGTTTAGCTTAAAGGCGTAAACTAAAAATCCGCCTTAAAGGATACTTAGTAGTTTCTTAGTTTAGTATTACCGTTTAGCCTCGTTTACTATAGCCGCGCTAACTAAGGCATTTTTAAGACTTTTAATTAATAAAAACGAGCCTTTTATACTAAGGGCCTTATAGTATACCGGATTCCGGGACGTATATAAAACGGAAAGTTAAGCGCTTAGCGAGAGTATTAAGACTAAGACCTTAATAATAAGTAATAAGGACGCGGTAAGCGATACCCTTAACGGGCTAAACCTATTTATATTAAGCGCGTAAATACTAAGACTAAGTATAACTTTAAGCCCCTTAGTAAGAATAATAGTAATATTAAACGAACAATTTCTTAGTCTCTTTTAAGCACTAAGAAAAGAAGACGCGCTTACTAAGCCCTAGGAAAAACCTTAACTATAAGCTAAGGATATAAGGAGATTTAACCTATTAAGACCTTTAAAAGTATCTTTTAATAAAGTTTAAAAAGATAATAAGGCTAGTATATTCCGAGGAGTTAACCGTTTTATCGACTTTATCCGCCGAAACGCTAGTAAAAGCGAGGCCTACGCGGACGAATTAGCTATCTAACTGCCCTCCTTCCTTTAAGGAAGTGCGGCGGAATAGTATTCCGGGGACCTTTTAAAACTATAATAAGAAGAACTTAGTAAGCTTAGCGTTAAACTAAGCCGATAGATATCCGCCTTATAAAAACAGTTTAGAATCCGCTTAAATATAGTAATATAAGCACTTAATAAAGAGTACTTTACTATTAAAGATATAGTAGTAAGATCTAACTTTAAGTCTTAAATATCGCGCTTATAACGTAAAGCTAAGGCCGCGCTTAACTAACTAAACTACTTAACTATAATAATTTACTAAAAGCTAGACGTCTACTTATAAGAATCCTTATAACGTTTAGTAAGGAACGAGGATATTAATAAATAGATTAACGAATATAAGGAAATTCTTTCTTAGCTATAAGTTAAATATACTTAAGGATCTTAAAAGCACTTACTAGCGTAAAAAAATTAGTCTAACCTATAAAAAGGCGAGGGCTAACTAGCTATACCTTATATACACTTAAAGGATAGTCCGAGACGCCCTAGCTATCTATTAAAGGCTCGCCGGGACTAAAGGTTACGTTTTTAAACTACTTAGTAAGAGCGGATATACTTTAAGCCTTATAGCGCTCGCTAAGTTAAGGAAAAAACCCGCTTAAATAGCTAAGAATATAAGTTAAGGTCCTCCGGCTAAAAAGAGAAGGGACCTTTAAGACTATATACTTACTAATACTAAAGCTAAAACGGGTATACCCCGCGATTAAGGAAAGAACTATAGTAAAAACTAATAACTATTTAAAGGATAAAGAGTATAATATAGAAGGAGCTTAGTTAAATACTAATAAAAGCTTAAAGGAAACCGCAATCTATACTATAGTAGACTTAGTATAAGAGGCCGATAAAGCGTATAGG